>JAPCYP010000341.1:0-67600 GCA_035048595.1 Echinosophora koreensis | reverse complement strand
TCACTTTCCAACTATCCCATGGTTAACCCATGACCCCCTTGCAAGGATCCCATGGTTAACCCATGACCCCATTGCAAGGATCCCTACGGAAAGGATCCTATGGTTAACCCATGACCCCGTTGCAAGGATCCCATGGTTAACCCTTGACCCCCTTGCAAGGTTCCCATGGTTAACTCATGACAACTTAAAGGATCCCATGGTTAAAACCTATGACCCACTTTCAAGGATCCCATGGTTTAAACCCATGACCCCCTTGCACGGATCCCATTGTTAACCCTTGACCCCGTTGCAAGGATCCCATGGTTAGCCCTTGACCCATTTGCACGGATCCCATGGTTAACTCATGACAACTTGCAAGGTTCCCATGGTTAACCCATGACCCACTTTCAAGGATCCTATGGTTAACCCATAAACCCGTTGCAAGGATCCCATGGTAACCCCTGACCCCCTTACAAGGATCCTATGGTTAACCCTTGTCCACTTTCAAGGATCCCATGGTTAACTCGTGACCTCATTGCAAGGATCCCATGGTTAACCCATGACCCCTTTTGCAAGGATCGAATAGTTAACTCATGACAACTTGTAAGGATCCCATGGTTAACTAATAACCACTTTCAAGGATCTCATGGTTAACCCAGGACCCCCCTTGCAAGGATCCCATGGTAACCCTTGACCCCGTTGCAAAGGATCCCCATAGTTAACCCTTGACCCCCTTGCAAGGATCACTCCTGACCCCCTTGCAAGGATCCCATGGTTAACCCATGACCCACTTGCAAGGATCCCATGGTTAACCCATGACCCCTTTGCTAGGCTCCCATTATTAACCCATGACCCCATTGCAAGGATCCCTCTAGAAAGGATCCCATGGTTAACCCATGGACCCCCTTGCAAAGGCCCCATGGTTAACCCATGACCCCAGATGCAACGATCTCATTGTTAACCCTTGATCCCCTTGCAAGGATCCCATGGTCAACCCATGGACCCACTTTCAAGGATCCCATGGTTTAACCGATGACCCACTTTCAAGGATCCCATGGTTAACCCATGACCCCCTCGCAAGGATCCCATGGTTAAACCATAACCCTAGCAAGGATCCCTATGGAAAGGATCCTATGGTTAAACCCATGACCCACGTTGCAAGGATCCCATGGTTAACCCTTGACCACTTTCAAGGATCCCATGGTTAACCGATGACCCACTTTCAAGGATCCCATGGTTAACCCATGACCCCCTCGCAAGGATCCCATGGTTAAACCATAACCCTAGCAAGGATCCCCATGGAAAGGATCCTATGGTTAACCCATGACCCCATTTGCAAGGATCCCATGGTTAACCCTTGACCCCTTTGCAAGGTTCCCATGGTAAACTCATGACAACTTGTAAGGATCTCATGGTTAACCCTTGACCCACTTTCAAGGATCCCATGCTTAACCCAGGGAATTTTGTTTAAATGCTAACACTCTAATGATCAATCTTTGTCTAGTGGTATTGAAAATCTTTTGCAGGAATTTGTTTAAGGGGTATTAAGCACCATATTGATCTTATTCCGGGTGCATCATTGCCCAATAGGCCAGCCTATCGGAGCATTCCTCAAGAGACCAAAGAAATTCAAAAGCAAGTGGAGGAATTGATGAACAAGGGATGGGTGCAAGAAAGTTTAAGCCCATGTGCAGTTCCTGTGATTCTAGTACCCAAGAAAGATGGTACTTGGAGGATGTGCACGGATTGTAGGGGCCGTGAACAACATCACAATCAAGTATAGGCATCCTATCCCTAGACTTGATGATTTACTTGATGAATTGCATGGTGCTTGTATATTTTCAAAAATTGATTTAAAGAGTGGATATCATCAAATAAGGATAAGAGAGGGTGATGAGTCGAAGACTGCTTTCAAAACTAAGTATGGTTTATATGAGTGGTTGGTCATGTCTTTTGGGTTAACCAATGCACCTAGCACTTTTATGAGATTAATGAACCATGTTTTGAGGGAGTTTTTGGGAAAATTTGTTGTGGTCTATTTTGATGACATCTTAATTTATAGCAAAGACTTAGATGATCACCTTGAGCATTTAAGAACTATTTTGCTTGTGTTAAGAAAGGAAAAATCGTTTGCAAATCTGGAAAAATGTACCTGTTGTGTGGATCATGTGATCTTGTCTTGGCTTTGTGATTAATGATAAAGGGGTTCATGTGGATAAGGAAAAGATTAAGGCCATCCAAGATTGGCCAACCCCCAAGAATGTAAGTGAAGTGAGAAGCTTCCATGGCTTGGCTAGCTTTTATAAGGAGGTTTGTTAAGGATTTTAGTACCTTGGCAGCACCTCTTAATGAAATAGTCAAAAAGAATGTGGGATTTAAATGGGGGGAGAAACAAGAACATGCTTTTAAAGAACTTAAGAAAAAGCTCACCCATGCACCAATACTTGTGTTGCCTAATTTTGCTAAATCTTTTGAAATTGAATGTGATGCTTCTAATGTTGGTGTTGGGCTGTTTTGATGCAAGAGGAGCATCCAATTGCTTATTTTAGTGAGAAATTAAGTGGAGCTGCCCTTAATTATCCCACCTATGATAAGGAATTGTATGCCTTGGTAAGAGCCTTGCAAACTTGGCAACACTATCTTTTGCCCAAAGAATTTGTGATTCATAGTGACCATGAGTCTTTGAAATATTTGAAAAGGCAAGGAAAGTTAAATAGAAGACATGCCAAGTGGGTTGAATTCCTTGAGAAATTTCCATATGTGGTGAAACATAAGAAAGGTAAGGCCAATGTTGTGGCGGATGCACTTTCAAGGAGATATTCCTTACTTTCTACCCTTGAAACAAAATTGTTTGGTCTTGAATGTATTAAGGATTTGTATGAGCATGATGATGATTTTTCGAGTATCTATGCTAATTGTGTGCATTCTGCCCAAAATGGGTACTTTAGGTACCAAGGGTTTTTGTTTAAAGAAAAGAGATTGTGTGTTCCAAAAAGTTCAATAAGGAATTTGCTTGTGAAAGAGGCGCATGAAGGGGGTTTGATGGGGCATTTTGGGGTACAAAAGACTTTAGACATGTTGGATGAACATTTTCATTGGCCTCATATGAAACATGATGTGCAAAAATATTGTGAGAGATGCATTGTTTGTAAAAGATCAAAATCTAAAGTGATGCCTCATGGACTTTATACTCCTTTGCCTATTCCTGATTTTCCTTGGATTGATTTGTCTATGGACTTTGTTGTGGGATTGCCTAGGTCAAAGAATGGTAAAGATTTTGTTTTTGTTGTGGTGGATAGATTTTCTAAGATGGCTCATTTTATTCCATGTAAGAAAATTGATGATGCTTGCCATGTTGCTGATTTGTTTTTCAAAGAGGTGGTGAGACTTCATGGTCTCCCAAGGAGTATTGTTAGTGATAGGGACTCCAAGTTCCTAAGTCACTTTTGGAGGACTTTGTGGGGAAAGCTAGGCAAGGGTCCTGCATGCAAGGATCCCAGGGTTAACCCACGACCCCCTTGCAAGGATCCCAGGGTTAACCCATGACACCCTTGCAAGGATCCCCCAAGAAAGGATCCCATTGTTAGCCTATCACCCACTTGCACGGATCCCACGGTTAACCCATGACACCCTTATAAGGATCCCGCTGGAAAGGATCCCATGGTTAGCCCATGACCCACATGCAAGGATCCCATGGTTAACCCATGACCGCTTCGCAATGATCCGTCTAGAAAGGATCCCATGGTTAACCCATGACCCCGTTACAAGGATCCCATGGTTAACCCTTGACCTCCTTGCAAGGATCCCATGGTTAACCCATGACCCTTTGCAAGGATCCCTATAGAAAGGATCCCATGGTTAACCCTTGACCCACATGCAAGGATCCAATGGTTAACCAATGACCCCGTTGAGAGGATCTCATGGTAAACCCTTGACCACGTTGCAAGGATCCCATGGTTAATCCTTGACCCCCTTGCAAGGATCCCATGGTTAACTAATGACAACTTGCAAGGATCCCTTGGTTAACCCATGACCGCCTTTCCAAGGATCCCACGGTTAACCCATGGATCCCATGGTTAACCCATGACCCACATGCAGGGATCCCATGGTTATCCCATGACCACTTTCAAGGATCCCATGGCTAACCCATGACCCCGTTGCAAGGATCCCATGGTTAACCCATGACCCACATGAAAGGATCTGCAGGCAAGGATCCCATGGTTAACCCACAACCCCTTTGCAAGGATCCCATGGTTAACCCATGACACCCTTGCAAGGATCCCCCAAGAAAGGATCCCATGGTTAGCCTATGACCCACTTGCAAGGATCCCATGGTTAACCCATGACACCCTTGCAAGGATCCCGCTAGAAAGGATCCCATGGTTAGCCCATGACCCACTTGCAAGGATCCCATGGTTAACCCATGACCGCTTGCAATGATCCGTCTAGAAAGGATCCCATGGTTAACCCATGACCCCTTTGCAAGGATCCCATGGTTAACCCTTGACCCACTTGCAAGGATCCCATGGTTAACCCATTCATGACCCACCTTCAAGGATCCCATGGTTAACCCATGACCCCTTACAAGGATCCCAAGGTTAACCCATGACCCCCTTGCAAGGATCCCATGGTTAACCCATGACCCACTTGCAAGGATCCCATGGTTAACCCACGCCCCCTTGCAAGGATCCCATGGTTAACCCATGACCCCTTTGCAAGGATCCCTCTAGAAAGGATCCCATGGTTAACCTATGACCCCCTTGCAAGGATCCCATGGTTAACCCATGACCCACTTGCAAGGATCCCATGGTTAACCCTTGACCCCATTGCAAGGATCCCATGGTTAACCCTTGACCCCCTTGCAAGGATCCCATGGTTAACTCATGACAACTTGCAAGGATCCCATGGGTAACCCATGACCCACTTTCAAGGATCCCATGGTTAACCCATGACCCAATTGCAAGGATCCCATAGTTAAACCATGACCCTTTTGCAAGGATCCCTCTTGAAAGGATCCCATGACCCCCTTGCAAGGATCCCATGGTTAACCCATGACCCACTTTCAAGGATCCCATGGTTAACTCAAGACCCACTTGCAAGGATCCCATGGTTAACACATGACCCCTTTGCAAGGATCCCATGGTTAACACATGACCCCTTTGCAAGGATCCCTCTAGAAAGGATCCCATGGTTAACCTATGACCACCTTGGAAGGATCCCATGGTTAACCCATGAACCCGATGCAAGGATCCCATGGTTAACCCTTGACCCCCTTTGCAAGGATCCCATTGTTAACTCATGACAACTTGCAAGGATCCCATGGTTAACCCATGACCCACTTTCAAGGATCCCATCGTTAGCCCATAACCCACTTGCAAGGATCCCATGGTAAACCCATGTCATTGTTAGCCCATTACCCACTTGCAAGGATCCTATGGTTAACCCATGACACCCTTGCAAGGCTCCCGCTAGAAAGGATCCCATGATTAGCCCATGACCCACTTGCAAGGATCCCATGGTGAACCCATGACCTACTTGCAAGGATCCCATGGTCAACCCATGACCCTGTTATAAGGATCCCATGGTTAACCAATGACCCCTTTGCAAGGATCCCTCTAGAAAGGATCCCATGGTTAACCTATGACCACCTTGCAAGGATCCCATTGTTATCCCACGACCCACATGCAAGGATCCCATGGTTAACCCTTGACCCCATTGAAAGGATCCCATGGTTAACCCTTGACCCCTTTGCAAGGATCCCATGGTTAACTCATGACCACTTGCAAGAATCCCATGGTTAACCCATGACCCACTTTCAAGGATCCCATGGTTAACCCACGACACCCTTGCAAGAATCCTATGGTTAACCTATGACCCCTTTGCAAGGATCCCTTTAGAAAGGATCCCATGGTTAATCCATGACCCCTTTGCAAGGATCCCATGATTAACCCATGTCCCACATGCAAGGATCCCACATTCAAGGATCCCATGGTTAACCCATGACCCCCTTGCAAGGATCCCATGGTTAACCCATGACACCCTTGCAAGGATCCCCCAAGAAAGGATCCCATTGTTAGCCCATGACCGACTTGCAAGGATCCCACGGTTAACCCATGACACCCTTGCAAGGATCCCACTGGAAAGGATCCCATGGAAGCCCATGACCCACTTGCAAGGATCCTATGGTTAACCCATGACCGCTTTGCAATGATCCGTCTAGAAAGGATCCCATGGTTAACCTATAACCCCCTTGCAAGGATCCCATGGTTAACCCATGACCCACTTGCAAGGATCCCATGGTTAACCCATGACCCCGTTACAAGGATCCCATGGTTAACCCATGACCCCCTTTGCAAGGATCCCTTTAGAAAGGATCCCATGGTTAATCCATGACCCCCTTGCAAGGATCCCATGGTTAACCCATGACCCACATGCAAGGATCCCATGGTTAACCCATGACCCCCTTGCAAGGATCCCATGGTTAACCCATGACCCCCTTGCAAGGATCCCCCAAGAAAGGATCCCATGGTTAACCCATGACCCACCTTCAAGGATCCCTTGGTTAACCCATCACCCCCTTGCAAGGGCCTCATGGTTAACCCATGACCCCCTTGCAAGGATCCAGTGGTTAACCCATGACCCCTTTGCAAGGATCCTTCTAGAAAGGATCCCATGGTTAACCCATGACCCCTTTGCAAGGATCCCATGGTTAACCCATGACACGCCTGCAGGATCCCCCTAGAAAGGATCCTGTGTTTAATCCATGACCCACTTGCAAGGATCCCATGGTTAACCCACACCCCTTGTAAGGATCCCATGGTTAACCCATGACCCCTTTGCAAGGATCCCTCTAGAAAGGATCCCATGGTTAACCAATGACCCCCTTGCAAGGATCCCACAGTTAACCCACGACCCACTTGCAAGGATCCCATGGTTAACCCATGACCCCATTGCAAGGATCCCATGGTTAACCCTTGACCCCCTTGCAAGGATCCCATGGTTAACTTGTGACAACTTGCAAGGATCCCATTGGTAACCCATGACCCACTTTCAAGGATCCCATGGTTAACCCATGCCCCAATTGCAAGGATCCCATAGTTAAACCATGACCCTTTTGCAAGGATCCCTCTTGAAAGGAACCCATGGTTAACCGTTGACCCCCTTTGCAAGGATCCCATGGTTAACTCATGACAACTTGCAAGGATCCCATGGTTAACCCATGACTCACTTACAAGGATCCCATGGTTAGCCCATGACCCACTTGCGAGGATCCCATGGTTAACCCATGACACCCTTCCAAGGATCTCCCAAGAAAGGATCCCATTGTTAGCCCATGATCCACTTGCAAGGATCCCATGGTTAACCCATGACACCCTTGCAAGGATCCCGCTAGAAAGGATCCCATGGTTACCCCATGACCCACTTGCAAGGATCCCATGGTTAACCCATGACCGCTTTGCAATGATCCGTCTAGAAAGGATCCCATGGTTAACCTATAACCCACTTGCAAGGATCCCATGGTTAACCCATGACCCCGTTACAAGGATCCCATGGTTAACCCATGACCCCCTTGCAAGGATCCCATGGTTAACCCATGACCCACTTCCAAGGATCCCACGGTTAACCCATGACCCCTTTGCAAGGATCCCTCTAGAAAGGATCCCACGATTAACCCATGACCCCTTTGCAAGGATCCCATGGTTAACCCATGACACGCTTGCAAGGATCCCCCTAGAAAGGATCCCATGGTTAACCCATGACCCACTTGCAAGGATCCCATGGTTAACCCATGACCCCCTTGCAAGGATCCCATGGTTAACCCATGACCCGTTTGCAAGGATCCCTCAAGAAAGGATCCCATGGTTAACCCATGACCCACTTGCAAGGATCCCATGGTTAACCCATGACCCACTTGCAAGGATCCCATGGTTAACCCATCCATGACCCACCTTCAAGGATCCCATGGTTAACCCATGACCCCCTTGCAAGGATCCCATGGTTAACCCATGACCCCCTTGCAAGGATCCCATGTTTAACCCATGACCCACTTGCAAGGATCCCATGGTTAACCCACGCCCCCTTGCAAGGATCCCATGGTTAACCCATGACCCCTTTGCAAGGATCCCTCTAGAAAGGATCCCATGGTTAACCTATGACCCCCTTGCAAGGATCCCATGGTTAACCCACGACCCACTTGCAAGGATCCCATGGTTAACCCATGACCCCATTGCAAGGATCCCATGGTTAACCCTTGACACCCTTGCAAGGATCCCATGGTTAACTCATGACAACTTCAAGGATCCCATGGGTAACCCATGACCCACTTTCAAGGATCCCATGGTTAACCCATGACCCAATTGCAAGGATCCCATGGTTAAACCATGACCCTTTTGCAAGGATCCCTCTTGAAAGGATCCCATGGTTAACCCATGACCCCCTTGCAAGGATCCCATGGTTAACCCATGACCCACTTTCAAGGATCCCATGGTTAACTCAAGACCCACTTGCAAGGATCCCATGGTTAACACATGACCCCTTTGCAAGGATCCCATGGTTAACACATGACCCCTTTGCAAGGATCCCTCTAGAAAGGATCCCATGGTTAACCTATGACCACCTTGGAAGGATCCCATGGTTAACCCATGAACCCGATGCAAGGATCCCATGGTTAACCCTTGACCCCCTTTGCAAGGATCCCATTGTTAACTCATGACAACTTGCAAGGATCCCATGGTTAACCCATGACCCACTTTCAAGGATCCCATCGTTAGCCCATGACCCACTTGCAAGGATCCCATGGTAAACCCATGTCATTGTTTGCCCATTACCCACTTGCAAGGATCCCATGGTTAACCCATGACATCCTTGCAAGGATCCCGCTAGAAAGGATCCCATGATTAGCCCATGACCCACTTGCAAGGATCCCATGGTTAACCCATGACCTACTTGCAAGGATCCCATGGTTAACCCATGACCCTGTTATAAGGATCCCATGGTTAACCAATGACCCCTTTGCAAGTATCCCTCTAGAAAGGATCCCATGGTTAACCTATGACCACCTTGCAAGGATCCCATGGTTAACCCATGACCCACATGCAAGGATCCCATGGTTAACCCTTGACCCCGTTGCAAGGATCCCATGGTTAACCCTTGACCCCTTTGCAAGGATCCCATGGTTAACTCATGACCACTTGCAAGAATCCCATGGTTAACCCATGACCCACTTTCAAGGATCCCATGGTTAACCCACGACACCCTTGCAAGAATCCTATGGTTAACCCATGACCCCTTTGCAAGGATCCCTTTAGAAAGGATCCCATGGTTAATCCATGACCCCTTTGCAAGGATCCCATGGTTAACCCATGTCCCACTTGCAAGGATCCCACATTCAAGGATCCCATGGTTAACCCATGACCCCCTTGCAAGGATCCCATGGTTAACCCATGACACCCTTGCAAGGATCCCCCAAGAAAGGATCCCATTGTTAGCCCATGACCCACTTGCAAGGATCCCACGGTTAAACCATGACACCCTTGCAAGGATCCCACTGGAAAGGAACCCATGGAAGCCCATGACCCACTTGCAAGGATCCCATGGTTAACCCATGACGGCTTTGCAATGATCCGTCTAGAAAGGATCCCATGGTTAACCTATAACCCCCTTGCAAGGATCCCATGGTTAACCCATGACCCACTTGCAAGGATCCCATGGTTAACCCATGACCCCGTTGCAAGGATCCCATGGTTAACCCTTGACCCCCTTTGCATGGATCCCTTTAGAAAGGATCCCATGGTTAACCCATGACCCCTTTGCAAGGATCCCATGGTTAACCCATGACCCACATGCAAGGATCCCATGGTTAACCCATGACCCCCTTGCAAGGATCCCATGGTTAACCCATGACACCCTTGCAAGGATCCCCCAAGAAAGGATCCCATGGTTAACCCATGACCCACCTTCAAGGATCCCTTGGTTAACCCATGACCCCCTTGCAAGGGCCTCATGGTTAACCCATGACCCCCTTGCAAGGATCCAGTGGTTAACCCATGACCCCTTTGCAAGGATCCTTCTAGAAAGGATCCCATGGTTAACCCATGACCCCTTTGAAAGGATCCCATGGTTAACCCATGACACGCCTGCAGGATCCCCCTAGAAAGGATCCTGTGTTTAATCCATGACCCACTTGCAAGGATCCCATGGTTAACCCACGACCCCTTGCAAGGATCCCATGGTTAACCCATGACCCCTTTGCAAGGATCCCTCTAGAAAGGATCCCATGGTTAACCTATGACCCCCTTGCAAGGATCCCACAGTTAACCCACGACCCACTTGCAAGGATCCCATGGTTAACCCATGACCCCATTGCAAGGATCCCATGGTTAACCCTTGACCCCCTTGCAAGGATCCCATGGTTAACTCGTGACAACTTGCAAGGATCCCATTGGTAACCCATGACCCACTTTCAAGGATCCCATGGTTAACCCATGCCCCAATTGCAAGGATCCCATAGTTAAACCATGACCCTTTTGCAAGGATCCCTCTTGAAAGGAACCCATGGTTAACCGTTGACCCCCTTTGCAAGGATCCCATGGTTAACTCATGACAACTTGCAAGGATCCCATGGTTAACCCATGACTCACTTACAAGGATCCCATGGTTAGCCCATGACCCACTTGCAAGGATCCCATGGTTAACCCATGACACCTTTCCAAGGATCTCCCAAGAAAGGATCCCATTGTTAGCCCATGACCCACTTGCAAGGATCCCATGGTTAACCCATGACACCCTTGCAAGGATCCCGCTAGAAAGGATCCCATGGTTACCCCATGACCCACTTGCAAGGATCCCATGGTTAACCCATGACTGCTTTGCAATGATCCGTCTAGAAAGGATCCCATGGTTAACCTATAACCCACTTGCAAGGATCCCATGGTTAACCCATGACCCCGTTACAAGGATCCCATGGTTAACCCATGACCCCCTTGCAAGGATCCCATGGTTAACCCATGACCCACTTGCAAGGATCCCATGGTTAACCCATGACCCCTTTGCAAGGATCCCTCTAGAAAGGATCCCATGGTTAACCCTTGACCCCTTTGCAAGGATCCCATGGTTAACCCATGACACGCTTGCAAGGATCCCCCTAGAAAGGATCCCATGGTTAACCCATGACCCACTTGCAAGGATCCCATGGTTAACCCATGACCCCCTTGCAAGGATCCCATGGTTAACCCATGACCCGTTTGCAAGGATCCCTCAAGAAAGGATCCCATGGTTAACCCATGACCCACTTACAAGGATCCCATGGTTAACCCATGACCCCTTTGCAAGGATCCCATGGTTAACCATGACACGCTTACAAAGATCCCCCTAGAAAGGATCCCATGGTTAACCCTTGACCCACTTGCAAGGATCCCATGGTTAACCCATGACCCCCTAGCAAGGATCCCATAATTAACCCATGACCCGTTTGCAAGGATCCCTCAAGAAAGGATCCCATGGTTAACCCATGCCCCACTTTCAAGGATCCCATGGTTAACCCATGACACCCTAGCAAGAATCCTATGGTTAACCCATGACCCCATTGCAAGGATCCCTTTAGAAAGGATCCCATGGTTAATCCATGACTCCTTTGCAAGGATCCCATGGTTAACCCATGACCCACAAGCAAGGATCCCATGGTTAACCCATGACCCCTTTGCAAGGATCCCATGGTTAACCCATGACACCCTTGCAAGGATCCCCCAAGAAAGAATCCCATTGTTAGCCAATGACCCACTTGCAAGGATCCCTCTAGAAAGATTCCCATGGTTAACCTATGGCCACCTTGGAAGGATCCCATGGTTAATCCATGGCCCCGTTGCAAGGATCCCATGATTAGCCCTTGACCCTCTTGCAAGGATCCCATGGTTAACTCATGACTAGTTGTAAGGATCCCATGGTTAACCAATGATCCACTTTCAAGGATCCCATCGTTAACCAATGACTCCCTTGCAAGGATCCCATGGTTAACCCTTTACCCCCTTGCAAAGATCCCATGGTTAACCCAAGACCCACTTGCAAGGATCCCATGGTTAACACATGACCCCTTTGCAAGGATCCCATGGTTAACCCATGACCCCTTTGCAAGGATCCCTCTAGAAAGGATCCCATGGTTAACTTATGACCACCTTGGAAGGATCCCATGGTTAACCCATGACCCCGATGCAAGGATCCCATGGTTAACCCTTGACCCCCTTTGCAAGGATCCCATGGTTAACTCATGACAACTTGCAAGGATCCCATGGTTAACCCATGACCCACTTTCAAGGATCCCATCGTTAACCCATAACCCACTTGCAAGGATCCCATGGTAAACCCATGACACCCTTGCAAGGATCCCCCAAGAAAGGATCCCATTGTTAGCCCATTACCCACTTGCAAGGATCCCATGGTTAACCCATGACACCCTTGCAAGGCTCCGGCTAGAAAGGATCCCATGGTTAACCCATGACCCACTTGCAAGGATCCCATGGTGAACCCATGACCTACTTGCAAGGATCCCATGGTTAACCCATGACCCCGTTGCAAGGATCCCATGGTTAACCAATGACCCCTTTGCAAGTATCCCTCTAGAAAGGATCCCATGGTTAACCTATGACCACCTTGCAAGGATCCCATGGTTAACCCATGACCCACATGCAAGGATCCCATGGTTAACCCTTGACCCCTTTGCAAGGATCCCATGGTTAACTCATGACCACTTGCAAGGATCCCATGGTTAACCCATGACCCACTTTCAAGGATCCCATGGTTAACCCATGACACCCTTGCAAGAATCCTATGGTTAACCCATGACCCCTTTGCAAGGATCCCTTTAGAAAGGATCCCATGGTTAATCCATGACCCCTTTGCAAGGATCCCATGGTTAACCCATGACCCACATGCAAGGATCCCACATTCAAGGATCCCATGGTTAACCCATGACCCCCTTGCAAGGATCCCATGGTTAACCCATGACACCCTTGCAAGGATCCCCCAAGAAAGGATCCCATTGTTAGCCCATGACCCACTTGCAAGGATCCCATGGTTAACCCATGACACCCTTGCAAGGATCCCACTGGAAAGGAACCCATGGTAGCCCATGACCCACTTGCAAGGATCCCATGGTTAACCCATGACCGCTTTGCAATGATCCGTCTAGAAAGGATCCCATGGTTAACCTATAACCCCCTTGCAAGGATCCCATGGTTAACCCATGACCCACTTGCAAGGATCCCATGGTTAACCCATGACCCCGTTACAAGGATCCCATGGTTAACCCTTGACCCCCTTGCAAGGATCCCATGGTTAACTCATGACAACTTGCAAGGATCCCATGGTTAACCCATGACCCACCTTCAAGGATCCCTTGGTTAACCCATCACCCCCTTGCAAGGGCCTCATGGTTAACCCATGACCCCCTTGCAAGGATCCAGTGGTTAACCCATGACCCATTTGCAAGGATCCTTCTAGAAAGGATCCCATGGTTAACCCATGACCCCCTTGAAAGGATCCCATGGTTAACCCATGACACGCCTGCAGGAGCCCCCTAGAAAGGATCCCATGTTTAATCCATGACCCACTTGCAAGGATCCCATGGTTAACCCATGACCCCTTTGCAAGGATCCCTCTAGAAAGGATCCCATGGTTAACCTATGACCCCCTTGCAAGGATCCCACAGTTAACCCACGACCCACTTGCAAGGATCCCATGGTTAACCCATGACCCCATTGCAAGGATCCCATGGTTAACCCTTGACCCCCTTGCAAGGATCCCATGGTTAACTCGTGACAACTTGCAAGGATCCCATTGGTAACCCATGACCCACTTTCAAGGATCCCATGGTTAACCCATGCCCCAATTGCAAGGATCCCATAGTTAAACCATGACCCTTTTGCAAGGATCCCTCTTGAAAGGAACCCATGGTTAACCCTTGACCCCCTTTGCAAGGATCCCATGGTTAACTCATGACAACTTGCAAGGATCCCATGGTTAACCCATGACCCACTTACAAGGATCCCATGGTTAGCCCATGACCCACTTGCAAGGATCCCATGGTTAACCCATGACACCCTTCCAAGGATCCCCCAAGAAAGGATCCCATTGTTAGCCCATGATCCACTTGCAAGGATCCCATGGTTAACCCATGACACCCTTGCAAGGATCCCGCTAGAAAGGATCCCATGGTTACCCCATGACCCACTTGCAAGGATCCCATGGTTAACCCATGACCGCTTTGCAATGATCCGTCTAGAAAGGATCCCATGGTTAACCTATAACCCACTTGCAAGGATCCCATGGTTAACCCATGACCCCGTTACAAGGATCCCATGGTTAACCCATGACCCCCTTGCAAGGATCCCATGGTTAACCCATGACCCACTTCCAAGGATCCCATGGTTAACCAATGACCCCTTTGCAAGGATCCCTCTAGAAAGGATCCCATGGTTAACCCATGACCCCTTTGCAAGGATCCCATGGTTAACCCATGACACGCTTGCAAGGATCCCCCTAGAAAGGATCCCATGGTTAACCCATGACCCACTTGCAAGGATCCCATGGTTAACCCATGACCCCCTTGCAAGGATCCCATGGTTAACCCATGACCCATTTCCAAGGATCCCATGGTTAACCCATGACCCCTTTGCAAGGATCGCTCTAGAAAGGATCCCATGGTAAACCCATGACCCCTTTGCAAGGATCCCATGGTTAACCCATGACACGCTTGCAAGGATCCCCCTAGAAAGGATCCCATGGTTAACCCATGACCCACTTGCAAGGATCCCATGGTTAACCCATGACCCCCCTGCAAGGATCCCATGATTAACCCATGACCCCTTTGCAAGGATCCCTCAAGAAAGGATCCCATGGTTAACCCATGACCCACTTGCAAGGATCCCATGGTTAACCCATGACCCCTTTGCAAGGATCCCATGGTTAACCCATGACACGCTTGCAAAGATCCCCCTAGAAAGGATCCCATGGTTAACCCATGACCCCTTTGCAAGGATCCCATGGTTAACCCATGACACCCTTGCAAGGATCCCATGGTTAACCCATGACCCACTTGCAAGGATCCCATGGTTAACCCATGACCCCGTTGCAAGGATCCCATGGTTAACCCTTGACCCCCTTGCAAGGATCCCATGGTTAACTCATGACAACTTGCAAGGATCCCATGGTTAACCCGTGACCCAACTTCAAGGATCCCATGGTTAACCCATGACCCCCTTGCAAGGATCCAGTGGTTAACCCATGACCCATTTGCAAGGATCCTTCTAGAAAGGATCCCATGGTTAACCCTTGACCCCCTTGAAAGGATCCCATGGTTAACCCATGACACGCCTGCAGGATCCCCCTAGAAAGGATCCTATGTTTAATCCATGACCCACTTGCAAGGATCCCATGGTTAACCCACACAACCTTGCAAGGATCCCATGGTTAACCCATGACCTCTTTGCAAGGATCCCTCTAGAAAGGATCCCATGGTTAACCTATGACCCCCTTGCAAGGATCCCACAGTTAACCCACGACCCACTTGCAAGGATCCCATGGTTAACCCATGACCCCATTGCAAGGATCCCATGGTTAACCCTTGACCCCCTTGCAAGGATCCCATGGTTAACTCGTGACAACTTGCAAGGATCCCATGGGTAACCCATGACCCACTTTCAAGGATCCCATGGTTAACCCATGCCCCAACTGCAAGGATCGCATAGTTAAACCATGACCCTTTTGCAAGGATCCCTCTTGAAAGGAACCCATGGTTAACCCTTGACCCCCTTTGCAAGGATCCCATGGTTAACTCATGACAACTTGCAAGGATCCCATGGTTAACCCATGACACCCTTACAAGGATCCCATGGTTAGCCCATGACCCACTTGAAAGGATCCCATGGTTAACCTATGACCGCTTTGCAATGATCCGTCTAGAAAGGATCCCATGGTTAACCTATGACCCACTTGCAAGGATCCCATGGTTAACCCATGACCCCGTTGCAAGGATCCCATGGTTAACGCATGACCCCCCTGCAAGGATCCCATGGTTAACCTATGACCCACTTCCAAGGATCCCTCGGTTAACCCATGACCCCTTTGCAATGATCTCTCTAGAAAGATCCCACGGTTAACCCATGACCCCTTTGCAAGGATCCCATGGTTAACCCATGACACGCTTGCAAGGATCCCCCTAGAAAGGATCCCATGGTTAACCTATGACCCACTTGCAAGGATCCCATGGTTAACCCATGACCCCCTTGCAAGGATCCCATGGTTAACCCATGACCCCGTTACAAGGATCCCATGGTTAACGCATGACCCCCCTGCAAGGATCCCATGGTTAACCTATGACCCACTTCCAAGGATCCCTCGGTTAACCCATGACCCCTTTGCAAGGATCCCTCTAGAAAGGATCCCACGGTTAACCCATGACCCCTTTGCAAGGATCCCATGGTTAACCCATGACACGCTTGCAAGGATCCCCCTAGAAAGGATCCCATGGTTAACCCATGACCCACTTGCAAGGATCCCATGGTTAACCCATGACCCCCTTGCAAGGATCCCATGATTAACCCATGACCCGTTTGCAAGGACCCCTCAAGAAAGGATCCCATGGTTAACCCATGACCCACTTACAAGGATCCCATGGTTAACCCATGACCCACTTTCAAGGATCCCATGGTTAACCCATGACACCCTAGCAAAAATCCTATGGTTAACCCATGACCCCATTGCAAGGATCCCTTTAGAAAGGATCCCATGGTTAATCCATGACTCCTTTGCAAGGATCCCATGGTTAACCCATGACCCACATGCAAGGATCCCATGGTTAACCCATGACCCCTTTGCAAGGATCCCATGGTTAACCCATGACACCCTTGCAAGGATCCCCCAAGAAAGAATCCCATTGTTAGCCAATGACCCACTTGCAAGGATCCCTCTAGAAAGATTCCCATGGTTAACCTATGGCCACCTTGGAAGGATCCCATGGTTAATCCATGGCCCCGTTGCAAGGATCCCATGATTAGCCCTTGACCCTCTTGCAAGGATCCCATGGTTAACTCATGACTACTTGTAAGGATCCCATGGTTAACCAATGATCCACTTTCAAGGATCCCATCGTTAACCAATGACCCCCTTGCAAGGATCCCATGGTTAACCCTTTACCCCCTTGCAAAGATCCCATGGTTAACCCATGACCCCTTAGTAAGGACCCCTCTAGAAAGGATCCCATGGTTAACCCTTAACGCACTTGCAAGGATCCCACTGTTAACCCTTGACCCCTTTGCAAGGATCCCATGGTTAACCCTTGACCGCCTTGCAAGGATCCCATGGTTAACCCATGACCCTTTGCAAGGATCCCTCTAGAAAGGATCCCATGGTTAACCCTTGACCCACATGCAAGGATCCCATGGTTAACCCATGACCCCCTTGCAAGGATCCCACGGTAAACCCATGGATCCCATGGTTAACCTATGACCCACATACAGGGATCCCATGGTTAACCCATGACCACTTTCAAGGATCCCATGGCTAACCCATGACCCGTTGCAAGGATCCCATGGTAGGTCCTTGACCCCGTTGCAAGGATCCCATGGTTAATCCATGACCCCCTTGCAAGGATCCCATGGTTAACCCATGACCTACTTTCAAGGATCCCATGTTAACCCATGACACCCTAGCAAAAATCCTATGGTTAACCCATGACCCTATTGCAAGGATCCCTTTAGAAAGGATCCCATGGTTAATCCATGACTCCTTTGCAAGGATCCCATGGTTAACCCATGACCCACATGTAAGGATCCCATGGTTAACCCATGGCCCCTTTGCAAGGATCCCATGGTTAACCCATGACACCCTTGCAAGGATCCCCCAAGAAAGAATCCCATTGTTAGCCAATGACCCACTTGCAAGGATCCCTCTAGAAAGGTTCCCATGGTTAACCTACGGCCACCTTGGAAGGATCCCATGGTTAATCCATTGCCCCGTTGCAAGGATCCCATGATTAGCCCTTGACCCTCTTGCAAGGATCCCATGGTTAACTCATGATTAGTTGTAAGGATCCCATGGTTAACCAATGATCCACTTTCAAGGATCCCATCGTTAACCAATGACCCCCTTGGAAGGATCCCATGGTTAACCCTTTACCCCCTTGCATAGATCCCATGGTTAACCCATGACCCCTTAGTAAGGACCCCTCTAGAAAGGATCCCATGGTTAACCCTTAACCCACTTGCAAGGATCCCACTGTTAACCCTTGACCCCCTTGCAAGGATCCCACGGTTAACCCTTGACCCCCTTGCAAGGATCCCATGGTTAACCCATGACCCTTTGCAAGGATCCCTCTAGAAAGGATCCCATGGTTAACCCTTGAGCCACATGCAAGGATCCCATGGTTAACCCATGACCCCGTTGCATGGATCTCATGGTAAACCCTTGACCCCGTTGCAAGGATCCCATGGTTAATCCTTGACCCCCTTGCAAGGATCCCATGGTTAACTCATGACAACTTGCAAGGATACCATGGTTAACCCATGACCCCCTTCCAAGGATCCCACGGTTAACCCATGGATCCCATGGTTAACCCATGACCCACATGCAGGGATCCCAAGGTTAACCCATGACCACTTGAGAGGATCCCATGGTTAACCCATGACCCCCTTGCAAGGATCTCATGGTTAACTCATGACAACTTGCAAGGATCCCATGGTTAACCCATGACCCCCTTCCAAGGATCCCACGGTTAACCCATGGATCCCATGGTTAACCCATGACCCACATGCAGGGATCCCATGGTTAACCCATGACCACTTTCAAGGATCCCATGGCTAACCCATGACCCCGTTGCAAGGATCCCATGGTAGGTCCTTGACCCCGTTGCAAGGATCCCATGGTTAATCCTTGACCCCCTTGCAAGGATCCCATGGTTAACCCATGATCCACTTGCAAGGATCACATGGTTAACCCATGACCCCGTTACAAGGATCCCATGGTTAACCCTTGACCCCCTTGCAAGGATCCCATGGTTAACCCATGACCCCCTTGCAAGGATCCCGCGGTTAACTCATGACAACTTGCAAGGATCCCATGGTTAACCCATGACCCACCTTCAAGGATCCCTTGGTTAACCCATCACCCCCTTGCAAGGGCCTCATGGTTAACCCATGACCCCCTTGCAAGGATCCAGTGGTTAACCCATGACCCATTTGCAAGGATCCTTCTAGAAAGAATCCCATGGTTAACCCATGACCCCCTTGCAAGGATCCCATGGTTAACCCATGACACGCCTGCAGGATCCCCCTAGAAAGGATCCTATGTTAAATCCATGACCCACTTGCAAGGATCCCATGGTTAACCCACACAACCTTGCAAGGATCCCATGGTTAACCCATGACCCCTTTGCAAGGATCCCTCTAGAAAGGATCCCATGGTTAAACCTATGACCCCTTTGCAAGGATCCCACAGTTAACCCACGACCCACTTGCAAGGATCCCATGGTTAACCCATGACCCCATTGCAAGGATCCCATGGTTAACTCTTGACCCCCTTGCAAGGATCCCATGTTTAACTCGTGACAACGTGCAAGGATCCCATGGGTAACCCATGACCCACTTTTAAGGATCCCATGGTTAACCCATGCCCCAACTGCAAGGATCCCATAGTTAAACCATGACCCTTTTGCAAGGATCCCTCTTGAAAGGAACCCATGGTTAACCCTTGACCCCGTTTGCAAGGATCCCATGGTTAACTCATGACAACTTGCAAGGATCCCATGGTTAACCCATGACCCACTTACAAGGATCCCATGGTTAGCCCATGACCCACTTGAAAAGATCCCATGGTTAACCCATGACACCCTTCCAAGGATCCCCCAAGAAAGGATCACATTGTTAGCACATGATCAACTTGCAAGGATCCCATGGTTAACCTATGACCACTTTGCAATGATCCGTCTAGAAAGGATCCCATGGTTAACCTATCATCCACTTGCAAGGATCCCATGGTTAACCCATGACCCCGTTACAAGGATCCCATGGTTAACCCATGACCCCCTTGGAAGGATCCCATGGTTAACCCATGACCCACTTCCAAGGATCCCACGGTTAACCCATGACCCCTTTGCAAGGATCCCTCTAGAAAGGATCCCACGGTTAACCCATGACCCCTTTGCAAGGATCCCATGGTTAACCCATGACACGCTTGCAAGGATCCCCCTAGAAAGGATCCCATGGTTAACCTATGACCCACTTGCAAGGATCCCATGGTTAACCCATGACCCCCTTGCAAGGATCCCATGATTAACCCATGACCCGTTTGCAAGGACCCCTCAAGAAAGGATCCCATGGTTAATCCATGACCCACTTACAAGGATCCCATGGTTAACCCATGACCCACTTTCAAGGATCCCATGGTTAACCCATGACACCCTAGCAAAAATCCTATGGTTAACCCATTACCCCATTACAAGGATCCCTTTAGAAAGGATCCCATGGTTAATCCATGACTCCTTTGCAAGCATCCCATGGTTAACCCATGACACACATGCAAGGATCCCATGGTTAACCCATGGCCCCTTTGCAAGGATCCCATGGTTAACCGATGACACCCTTGCAAGGATCCCCCAAGAAAGAATCCCATTGTTAGCCAATGACCCACTTGCAAGGATCCCTCTTGAAAGATTCCCATGGTTATGTTGACAAGTGACCTCAAACACAAGAGGGGGTGAATTGTGTGTGAATTGATTTTTGAAAACTTTTTGCAAATTAAACTAAGTTCAAAACTTGTTTTGATAAACAATAACTTAATAATGAAACTTTATGAAATAAAGCGTATGGAAAATAAAAACGTTGCGATAAATAAAGAGATAGGGAAGAAGATGACACAGTGATGTATCCTGGTTCGGCCACACAACTACCCACGTGGCCTACGTCCAGTCCCCAAGGCAATACGACCAAGGGATTTCAATCAACTCTAGTTTTTAAAACAGGCTAAACTAGAACCTTTACAAAGTAGAGAATTCTTAACACAATCACAGGACGTACTATCCCTTGTGCAAGAACCTCAAGAAACCGTTCGTGAGATCACACTCACTTAAAAAAAAAAAAACTATAAAAGTTTTACAATGAGAAAGCACTCAAAAGTGCAGATATGAAATACAACTTGAAGCTCAAATAGCAACACCTATATGGTGTATAAGTTTCTCAAAATAATATGATCACGTGTAAGTGCAAGAGTAAAAGAAAATAGTAATCAGAGTTTAAGCACAATAGAGAGTAGAAGAGAGTAGTAGATGGGGCGTTTTTCCAAGGCTGCCAGGCTACCTATTTATAGAGAATAGGTTAGGGTTCAGTGAAATTAGGTCAAGCCTCTAAAAATGCATTTCAGCCGCAGCATAATCGATTATCTAAAGTCCATAATCGATTATTTAATGTGTTTCCATGAAGCGCGCGTCTGGACAGAAAGGTCATAATCGATTACCATAATCGATTATGTCTTCACTGCTTTTTCCCCAAAGAAGATAATCGATTACCTTAATCGATTATGATGTTACTGACTCTTTCATAAAAGGCTATAATCGATTACAGGGTTTCGGTTGAAGCATATTGGAAGTCAGTAAGGTCATAATCGATTATCCAGATTTAATAATCGATTATTATATTTCAAATTTGAAATCAACGGCTTTAATATCATAATTACTCATTAACACTCATTAAAGCCATTTAACCACGACTCATAATCGATTATAGCATTTCCATAATCGATTATGGTGCGTATCAGGTGGTTTTTCAAAAACTTGACAATTAAGGAAAGGTTGGCCAATTAAGCTCAATTTTAATTGTCAGTTTTAATCACATGTTATTATTTTATTTAATACCATGATTTATCTTTTAAAGCACTTGTTAAATATGTGTGTGTGTGAGTGATCATATTAAATTGAAAACCCTACTTACCATTTACAGATTATTCTAAAACAATCAATACAAGTAGTAAAATTCCCTTTTTACCCCTCTTGATTGCTTTGCCTAATCTTGACTGATCGTTTGGCCTTTTTCACGCTTTTTGCAGATAAGTCCTTTAGACTTAAAATTGCTTTTGTCATTCATCAAAATATATGTACCTGTCAAGGCATACATCCACAAACTCCCCCTTTTTGATAATGACAAACATCTCAGGAGGGAATTTCTAAAATATAGAGTTAGAGCAATGAGTATATATATCTGAGTTTTAAAACGTTTGCTCAACTCCCCCTCACTTCATGCAATATTTTGAAATTCTCAAAATTCTCCCCCTTAAGCATGCACTCAAATATCTCTCCCCCTTTTGGCATTATCAAAAAGCGGGAAAAGCAAGTAAATATTACATGGCATACATCCACCAAGATTTAAACATTTTAAGCATGAGATAAATTTAGCCATGGCATGCATGTAAATAGTAAACCACACATCATAGTTATAGATAATTTAAAGAGTGTGCATACGGAAGCTAAAGTGCCAGAAATATACAGTCATCCCAAAAAAAACAGTAGTGAAATGTATAAACTAAATATAAAATAGTACTATATATAGTACTCATCACCACCATCTCCTCCATCATCATTACCACCATCATCATCAACATCATCATCACCATCAGTGCCATCATCAGTGCTGCTGCTGCTGTCCAAGTCAACCTGAGGCTGTGGGGTTCCACGGAGTGGAGTGGCCTCAGATGCAGTGACTCTACGCTCCAAGGATTTTACTTCCAGTGAGAGCTCACGAATAGCCGTAGAGTTTGCTCGTATCTCAGTGGTGTTCACCCGAACCTCAGCTAAAATACTCTCAAGTAAGGCCATCATTTCTGGTGAGGTTGTAGCAGGAGGTGCCTGTGAAGATGATGCTTCACCTGTATTGGTTTGCTCAGTTGTGCGCCATTTCCATCCTTTGGGTTTGTATTCCCAATCACCACCTCGAGACATGATTCCCATATGGTTAATTGTACCCTCTTTCATCATAGCATGAAATTTCTTGTAATCCAGCTTAGTCTCTCCAGTGAGATTAACCCTAACATGCCTAATGATGCGGGTCACCAGATGACCATAGAGTAACTCAGCACTACCCCTATTGTCATACATATGCTGCATGACCAAGCCAGCCCAGTTTACTTTCTTTTTCCTTTCCAGCAACCACAGAATAACAACATCCATTCTCAACAGCTGTGAAAAATTATGGCGTCTAGGAAATAGAAGTCTAGCTACCACATAGTGCAACAACCTGCTTTGCACTTTCATTTGCCCACCAGTTATTTCCTTGTCATTAGCATCAGAAGGATCAGATAAGACATCCTTGATGGCTTGGATTCTAGCAAATTCATTTACCAAGGGTTCCGCAGCAGGACCCTCGGCAGTGGCATAAGTGCCTTCAGAAGGCAAGCCAACAACTCTTCCAAACGCCTCATCACTGAGACGAATGGGTTTCCCACAGACTTCAGACATTAATACGCCATCAACTAGCCTAAGGTTGTAGTAAAATACCTTAACCAAGTCTGGGTAGACATCCTCTGATTGTGACAGAAACTCAGTGATTTCTGCATAGTCCAGATACTCCAAAAATTTGAAGTTGCTCTTCCGCATCCATTCAATGTCCAAAAAATGGGGTTTCTGAATCTCTTTCCCAATGTAGGTGCTCATGTAGGTTGCCAACTGATCCCCATTGGTGAACCATTTATCCACTTGTTCTTGTGTAAGTGGACCCGGATTGATCGCTGCTGTTCTTTGGCGTTTGGGAGGCATGATGATGATAGGAGTGTAGTAGGATGAAGAGTTTTGAAAAAAAATGAGTTTTGTAGCAGAAAACCAGAGAAAAGAGAAGATGGAGGCGTGTGAACAGTGAAAGACAAGCAGAAAATGACGTTAGGGTTCGGGTTTACCATATAAAGTCGCACAATAATCGATTATCTTACCATCATAATCGATTATTTTGATGACGTGGCAGCTCCTGATTGGCTGGGACCTGCCCGTGTGGTTTTGGCGCCAACCCTTCTGCTTCACATAATCGATTAGGTAATCGATTATGTTCTGGGTTCTTCATCATAGAATCGATTATTGATGAACATTGAAGAACACTAATCGATTATGTAATCGATTAGTCTGCTACTGGATTTCTGATTTTGTTGTGCTAATCGATTGGGCTAATCGATTATAGTCTTCCTGTCCACGCTGCCCAAAGAGACAGTGGATGCATAGTCGATTATGATAATCGATTATGATAATCGATTATGCTCTTTCTACCTGCACACTTAATAAACATATTAGCAAATAACAAGGTGTGTTATGCAGAAATGCATGACTGATTCAAAATCCCTAATTCAGTTCTTATGAAAAAGAAGCTTTCTTTTGATAGGGGTTTTGTAAAAATATCTGCAAGTTGTTTGGTTGTTTCAACAAATTCAATCATGCAATCCCCTTTTTGAACATGATCCCTAATAAAGTGATGTCTAATTTCAATGTGTTTAGTCCTTGAGTGATACACAGGATTTTTAGTGAGGTTTATGGCACTTGTGTTGTCACATTTTATGGGAACAGTGTTGAGATTAATTCCATAATCATTTAACTGTTGCTTCATCCAAATGATTTGTGCGCAACAACTACCCGCCGCAACGTATTCTGCTTCGGCGGTGGATAAAGCCACACTTGCTTGCTTCTTGCTATGCCAAGAAACTAAAGCATTTCCTAGTAAGTGGCAAGTTCCACTAGTGCTTTTTCGGTCTAATTTGCAACCCGCAAAATCAGAGTCCGAATATCCAATTAGGGTACAATCTGCCCCTTTAGGGTACCATAAACCCATGTTTTGTGTGCCAATGAGATATCTCATGATGCGTTTTACCGCGGCGAGATGTGATTCTTTTGGGTTCGATTGAAAACGTGCACACATGCAAACACTAAACATTATATCAGGGCGACTAGCAGTAAGATAAAGAAGAGAGCCTATCATACCTCTATACTTACTTATGTCGATGGATTTACCATTTTCATCCTTGTCAAGGTAACAGGATGTGCTCATGGGAGTTGATAGTTCTTTTGAATTGTCCATCCCAAACTTCTTAAGAAGCTCTTTGCAGTACTTTGACTGATTGATGAATATTCCTTCCTTTGATTGCTTTATTTGCAACCCAAGAAAGTAGTTGAGCTCCCCCATCATTGACATTTCAAATTCACTTTGCATAATTTTTGAAAAATCCTTGCACAAAGCTTCGTTAGTGGCACCAAAAATTATGTCGTCCACATATATTTGCACAAGTAAAATGTCATGCTTTTTATTTTTGATAAAAAGTGTGGTGTCAACTTTTCCTCTTTGAAAACCATTTTCAAGTAAGAATTTGCTTAGGCGTTCATACCAAGCCCTAGGGGCTTGCTTTAGTCCATATAAAGCCCTTTTCAGTTTGAAAACATGGTTTGGAAATTCATAATTTGTAAAACCAGGAGGTTGATCCACATAAACCTCTTCTTGAATAAAACCGTTCAAGAAGGCGCTTTTGACATCCATTTGAAAAAGTTTAAAGTCCATGATGCAAGCAAAAGCAAGAAGCATACGAATAGCCTCTAGTCTAGCTACGGGAGCATAGGTTTCATCAAAGTCTATGCCCTCTTGTTGGTTATAGCCCTTAGCAACAAGTCTAGCTTTGTTTCTAGTTATTATTCCATTTTCATCTAGCTTGTTACGAAAAACCCACTTAGTTCCAATTACTAAATGGTTTTTGGGTTTAGGGACTAATTCCCAAACATCATTTCTTTCAAATTGGTTTAATTCTTCTTGCATGGCAAGTGTTCAATGTTCATCTACTATGGCCTCATCAATGTTATTAGGTTCAATTTGAGAAACGAAAGCCATGTAATGACATATTTGATTAAGAGAGTTTCGAGTTGTTACCCCTTTTGATATATCACCTATTATGTTGTCAAGAGGATGGTGTCTTGAAGTTCTCCATTCTCTTGGTAAATCTGGAATGGGTGTCTCTTCTTCTTGTGGAGGTGGTTGATCAATAATGTTCTCCTCTTGAGTTCTTTTCTCCTCAAGAAGAGTGTTTCCCAGAATTTCTGCAACATCATCAACACTTTCCTCTACTACAATTTTAGGGTTAGTCTCATCAAAAGATACATGCACAGATTCTTCAATGGTCATAGTTCTTTTATTATATATTCGAAAAGCTTTACTAGAATTGGAATATCCAAGAAATATACCTTCATCAGCTTTAGCATCGAACTTACCAAGATTTTCTTTACCATTATTTAAAACAAAGCACTTACATCCGAATACGTGAAAGTGGGAGATGTTAGGCTTCCTTCCCTTGTAAATTTCATAGGGCGTTTGTTTCAAAATAGGTCTTATAAGGACTCTATTCATCACATAGCATGCGGTGCTTACCGCGTCTGCCCAGAAATACTTAGGAAGGTTGGTCTCATTGAGCATCGTCCTCGCTAGCTCTACTAGAGATCTATTTTTCCTTTCCACCACCCCATTTTGTTGGGGAGTCCTTGGCTCGGAAAAATTATGCCCGATTCCATTTTCAGTACAAAAGGCCTCAAATGCCTCATTTTGGAACTCACCACCATGATCACTTCGGATAGTTACAATGTTTAATCCCATCTCGTTTTGAATAACCTTGGCAAGTTTACGAAAGGCACCGAAAGCGTCATTTTTATGAGAAATAAACAATGTCCATGTATAGCGAGAATAGTCATCCACAATTACAAGTGCATAGTAATTACCACCAAAGCTCATGGTTCTAGATGGACCAAACAAATCCATATGTAAAAGCTGTAAAGGCCGGTTTGTAGAAATAACATTTTTAGTTTTGAAAGAGGCCTTTACTTGTTTTCCTTTTTGACAAGCATCACACATTTTGTCTTTTTCAAAACGGAGCTTTGGTAAACCAATTACTAAGTCCTTGAGAACCAACTTATTAAGATGGTCCATGTGAATATGGGCCATCCTCCTATGCCATAGCCAAGTTTCATCCTCTTTGCTAATTAAACAGCATACATCATTTGAAGGTAGGTCATCTAAGCAAACCATATAGATATTTCCAATTCTTTGTCCAATTAACTTGGTTTGATTTTTAGAATCTATGACCGTGCATTTTAAGTTATCAAACACAACATTGAAGTTCTTATCACACAGTTGGCTAATACTCAAAAGATTGTGTTTTAAACCTTCAACATATAAAACATTTTCAATGATGGGATTTGGACTCTTACCAACCGTTCCAATTCCCAAGATTCTACCTTTGTTGTTGTCACCGTAGAAAACAAATCCACCCTTTTTGGGTGTGAGAGAGGAGAACTTGTTTTTGTCTCCCGTCATGTGCTTGGAGCATCCGCTATCAAGATACCAATTTGAGTTCCTTGCTTTCAAGCACACCTACAAAACAATTTCAAGTTTTAACTTTTGGTACCCAAGTCATGTTGGGTCCTTGAGAGTTAGCTTTGGGCGCATTGCCCTTTTTAACCCATACCTTCTTCCCTTTGACATTCACATTCTTTCTAGCATTGCAAATAGATGCAGTATGACCCTTTCTACCACAATAGAAACATTTTACAAAAGGACTACTAGAAGTATTGGTTGGGCTAAAAAACTTTTTAAAGGATTTTTCATGTAGTTTAGGGTGATAACCCAAGCCGGCTTTATCATAGGTTCCTTTTTGATTTCCTAGCAAAACATTGAGCTTGTCTCTCCCATTTGTAAATTTTGCAAGAATATCATACAAGTCCTCAATTTTGTTTTTCAAAACACTACATTCATTGCATTTTGAAATTTCATTTATTTTGTTTTCACATGATAAGCATGATGAGGTTTTGTTTGAAAGAGTTTGTTTTTCCTTGATAGCCTCCATTTCTTTATTTAATAAACCTATTTTTGTTTCAAGATTAGAAATGGTTTTCTTTGAAGATAAAATGATTTTCCTAAGACGCATGCTTTCATTATTCAATTCTTCACATGCACAAAGTAAATCATCATATGACAATTCATTTTCAATTTCATTATCAGTTACCTCATCCTCATCGTCCTCATGATTGGCCATAAGGCAAAGGTTTGCCTCCTCGTTGTCGGATTCATCGGAGGAGTCCATGTCATTGTCTTCCCAAGCAATGTATGCTCTCCTTCCTCTTTTGTCCTTTTGTGGCCTCTTTTCAAATTTGTCATTCTTCTTTTGACTTAGAGGACACTCGGGCCTTATGTGACCTTTCTTTTTGCAGTTGAAGCACGTTGGCACATAAGTGGTTCCTTCTCCATCAACCTTCTTTTGAGGAGTGAAGCTTGGTTGTGTTTTCCCTTTGTTCCTCATAATTTTCTTAAATTTTCTTACCATTAGACTCATATTCTCATCTCCTTCACCAAGCTCATCAAGTTCATCAAAGTCAATATCCTCCTCATTTGTTTCACTTATACTTGCTTTGAGAGCAAGCCCTTTCTTTTTCTTATCACTTTCCTCACTTTCAATGAGGCGGTTCAACTCAAGTTCATGTTCCTGCAATTTACCAAATAGAGTTGCCAAAGACATAGATGTTAAATCACGTGATTCGGAAATCGCAGTTACTTTGGGTTGCCAACTTCTATTTAAACATCTAAGAACTTTATTTATTAAATCTTCATTATTAAACACCTTCCCAAGAGCCCTAAGATGATTTATTATATGGGTGAAGCGTTTTTGCATATCTTGTATGCTTTCACCTTGTTTCATCCTAAATAGCTCATACTCATGGGTTAATGTGTTCATCCTAGCCCTTTTGACCTCGGTAGTGCCTTCATGGGTCAATTCAAGGGTGTCCCACATTTCTTTAGCGGTCTTGCAATTTGAGACCCTATAGAACTCATCGTAGCTTAAAGCTGAGGTGATGATGTTCCTAGCTTTCAAATTGTATTGGACCTTTTTCTTTTCCTCGTCGGTCCAAAGAGTTTTTGGTTTATCCACCGAAGCACCATTAACTTCGTGCCTGGGGATAAATGGACCATTTTCCACAGCATCCCAAATATCAATATCAGATGCTTCTAAAAAGATTTACATTCTTTCTTTCCAATAACCATACCCCTCACCATCGAACGATGGAGGTCTGTTTACGGAATTGCCCTCATTACGAAAACTGTTTGAAGTCATCTTTCCTCTTGAGACGGTTTCGTCCTTTATATCCAAGAGTTAAGCTCTGATGCCACTTGTTGACAAGTGACCTCAAACACAAGAGGGGGGTGAATTGTGTGTGAATTGATTTTTGAAAACTTTTAGAAAATTAAACTAAGTTTAAAACTTGTTTTGATAAACAATAACTTAATAATGAAACTTTATGAAATAAAGCGTATGGAAAATAAAAACGTTTGCGATAAATAAAGAGATAGGGAAGAAGATGACACAGTGATGTATCCTGGTTCGGCCACACAACTACCCACGTGGCCTACGTCCAGTCCCCAAGGCAATACGACCAAGGGATTTCAATCAACTCTAGTTTTTAAAACAGGCTAAACTAGAACCTTTACAAAGTAGAGAATTCTTAACACAATCACAGGACGTACTATCCCTTGTGCAAGAACCTCAAGAAACCGTTCGTGAGATCACACTCACTTAAAAAAAAACAAACTATAAAAGTTTTACAATGAGAAAGCACTCAAAAGTGCAGATATGAAATACAACTTGAAGCTCAAATAGCAACACCTATATGGTGTATAAGTTTCTCAAAATAATATGATCACGTGTAAGTGCAAGAGTAAAAGAAAATAGTAATCAGAGTTTAAGCACAATAGAGAGTAGAAGAGAGTAGTAGATGGGGCGTTTTTCCAAGGCTGCCAGGCTACCTATTTATAGAGAATAGGTTAGGGTTCAGTGAAATTAGGTCAAGCCTCTAAAAATGCATTTCAGCCGCAGCATAATCGATTATCTAAAGTCCATAATCGATTATTTAATGTGTTTCCATGAAGCGCGCGTCTGGACAGAAAGGTCATAATCGATTACCATAATCGATTATGTCTTCACTGCTTTTTCCCCAAAGAAGATAATCGATTACCTTAATCGATTATGATGTTACTGACTCTTTCATAAAAGGCTATAATCGATTACATAATCAATTACAGGGTTTCGGTTGAAGCATGTTGGAAGTCAGTAAGGTCATAATCGATTATCCAGATTTAATAATCGATTATTATATTTCAAATTTGAAATCAATGGCTTTAATATCATAATTACTCATTAACACTCATTAAAGCCATTTAACCACGACTCATAATCGATTATAGCATTTCCATAATCGATTATGGTGCGTATCAGGTGGTTTTTCAAAAACTTGACAATTAAGGAAAGGTTGGCCAATTAAGCTCAATTTTAATTGTCAGTTTTAATCATATGTTATTATTTTATTTAATACCATGATTTATCTTTTAAAGCACTTGTTAAATATGTGTGTGTGTGAGTGATCATATTAAATTGAAAACCCTACTTACCATTTACAGATTATTCTAAAACAATCAATACAAGTAGTAAAATTCCCTTTTTACCCCTCTTGATTGCTTTGCCTAATCTTGACTGATCGTTTGGCCTTTTTCACGCTTTTTGCAGATAAGTCCTTTAGACTTAAAATTGCTTTTGTCATTCATCAAAATATATGTACCTGTCAAGGCATACATCCACAGGTTAACCTACGGCCACCATGGAAGGATCCCATGGTTAATCCATGGCCCCGTTGCAAGGATCCCATGATTAGCCCTTGACCCTCTTGCAAGGATCCCATGGTTAACTCATGACTAGTTGTAAGGATCCCATGGTTAACCAATGATCCACTTTCAAGGATCCCATCGTTAACCAATGACCCCCTTACAAGGATCCCTTGGTTAACCCTTTACCCCCTTGCAAAGATCCCATGGTTAACCCATGACCCCTTAGTAAGGACCCCTCTAGAAAGGATCCCATGGTTAACCCTTAACCCACTTGCAAGGATCCCATTGTTAACCCTTGACCCCCTTGCAAGGATCCCATGGTTAACCCATGACCCTTTGCAAGGATCCCTCTAGAAAGGATCCCATGGTTAACCCTTGAGCCACATGCAAGGATCCCATGGTTAACCCATGACCCCGTTGCATGGATCTCATGGTAAACCTTTGACCCCGTTGCAAGGATCCCATGGTTAATCCTTGACCCCCTTGCAAGGATCCCATGGTTAACTCATGACAACTTGCAAGGATCCCATGGTTAACCAATGACCCCCTTCCAAGGATCCCACGGTTAACCCATGGATCCCATGGTTAACCCATGACCCACATGCAGGGATCCCATGGTTAACCCATGACCACTTTCAAGGATCCCATGGCTAACCCATGACCCCGTTGCAAGGATCCCATGGTAGGTCCTTGACCCCGTTGCAAGGATCCCATGGTTAACCCATTACCCACTTGCAAGGATCCCATGGTTAACCAATGACCCCGTTACAGGGATCCCATGGTTAACCCTTGACCCCCTTGCAAGGATCCCATGGTTAACTCATGACAACTTGCAAGGATCCCATGGTTAACCCATGACCCACCTTCAAGGATCCCATGGTTAACCCATCACCCCCTAGCAAGGGCCTCATGGTTAACCCATAACCCCCTTGCAAGGATCCAGTGGTTAACCCATGACCCCTTTGCAATGATCCTTCAAGAAAGGATCCCATGGTTAACCCATGACCCCCTTGAAAGGATCGCATGGTTAACCCATGACACGCCTAAAGGATCCCCCTAGAAAGGATCCTATGTTTAAACCATGACCCACTTGCAAGGATCCCATGGTTAACCCATGACCCCTTTGCAAGGATTCCTCTAGAAAGGATCCCATGGTTAACCTATGACCCCCTTGCAAGGATCCCACAGTTAACCCACGACCCACTTGCAAGGATCCCATGGTTAACCCATGACCCCATTGCAAGGATCCCATGGTTAACCCTTGACCCCCTTGCAAGGATCACATGGTTAACTCGTGACAACTTGCAAGGATCCCATGGGTAACCCATGACCCACTTTCAAGGATCCCATGGTTAACCTATGCCCCAACTGGAAGGATCCCATAGTTAAACCATGACCCTTTAGCAAGGATCCCTCTCGAAAGGAACCCATGGTTAACCCTTGACCCCCTTTGCAAGGATCCCATGGTTAACTCATGACAACTTGCAAGGATCCCATGGTTAACGCATGACCTACTTACAAGGATCCCATGGTTAGCCCATGACCCACTTGCAAGGATCCCATGGTTCACCCATGACACCCTTCCAAGGATCCCCCAAGAAAGGATCCCATTGTTAGCCCATGATCCACTTGCAAGGATCCCGTAGTTAACCCATGACACCCTTGCAAGGATCCCGCTAGAAAGGATCCCATGGTTACCCCATGACCCACTTGCAAGGATCCCATAGTTAACCCATGACCGCTTTGCAATGATCCGTCTAGAAAGGATCCCATGGTTAACCTATAACCCACTTGCAAGGATCCCATGGTTAACCGATGACCCCGTTACAAGGATCCCATGGTTAACCCATGACCCCCTTGCAAGGATCCCATGGTTAAACCATGACCCACTTCCAAGGATCCCACGGTTAACCCGTGACCCTTTTGCAAGGATCCCTCTAGAAAGGATCCCACGGTTAACCCATGAACCCTTTGCAAGGATCCCATGGTTACCCCATGACATGCTTGCAAGGATCCCCCTAGAAAGGATCCCATGGTTAACCCATGACCCCCTTGCAAGGATCCCATGGTGAACCCATGACCCCCTTGCAAGGATCCCATGATTAACCCAAGACCCGTTTGCAAGGATCCCTCAAGAAAGGATCCCATGGTTAACCCATGACCCATTTACAAGGATCCCATGGTTAACCCATGACCCACTTTCAAGGATCCCATGGTTAACCCATGACACCCTAGCAAGAATCCTATGGTTAACCCATGACCCCATTGCAAGGATCCCTTTAGAAAGGATCCCATGGTTAATCCATGACTCCTTTGCAAGGATCCTATGGTTAACCCATGACCCACATGCAAGGATCCCCCAAGAAAGAATCCCATTGTTAGCCAATGACCCACTTGCAAGGATCCCTCTAGAAAGATTCCCATGGTTAACCTATGGCCACCTTGGAAGGATCCCATGGTTAATCCATGGCCCCGTTGCAAGGATCCCATGATTAGCCGTTGACCCTCTTGCAAGGATCCCATGGTTAACTCATGACTAGTTGTAAGGATCCCATGGTTAACCAATGATCCACTTTCAAGGATCCCATCATTAACCAATGACCCCCTTGCAAGGATCCCATGGTTAACCCTTTACCCCCTTGCAAGGATCCCATGGTTAACCCATGACCCCTTTGCAAGGATCGAATAGTTAACTCATCTTGAAAGGATCCCATGGTTAACTAATAACCACTTGCAAGGATCCCATGGTTAACCCTTGACCCCCTTGCAAGGATCCCATGGTTAACCCTTGACCCCCTTGCAAGGATCCCATGGTTAACCCTTGACCTTGCAAGGATCACTCATGACCTCCTTGAAAGGATCCCATGGTTAACCCTTGACCCACTTGCAAGGATCCCATGGTTAACCCATGACCCCTTTGCTAGGATCCCATGGTTAACCCATGACCCCATTGCAAGGATCCCTCTAGAAAGGATCCCATGGTTAACCCTTGATCCCCTTGCAAGGATCCCATGGTTAACCCATGACCCACTTGCAAGGATCCCATGGTTAACCCATGACCCTCTTTCAAGGATCCCATGGTTAACCCATGACCCCGTTGCAAGGATCCCATGGTTAAACCATGACCCTAGCAAGGATCCCAATGGAAAGGATCCCATGGTTAACCCATGACCCCGTTGCAAGGATCCCATGGTTAACCCTTGACCCCCTTGCAAGGATCCCATGGTAAACTCATGACAACTTGCAAGGATCCCATGGTTAACCCATGACCCCCTTCCAAGGATCCCTTGGTTAACCCATGACCCCGATGCAAGGATCCCATGGTTAACCCTTGACCCCTTGCAAGGATTATATTCTTAACTCACGACTCACTTTCAAGGATCCCATGGTTAACCCGTGACCCCCTTGCAAGGATCCCATGGTTAAACCATGACCCCCTTGCAAGGATCCCATGGTTAACCCATGACCCTTGCAAGGATCCCTATAGAAAGGATCCTATGGTTAACCCATGACCCCCTTGCAAGGATCCCATGGTTAACCCTTGACCCCTTGCAAGGATCCCATGGTTAACTCATGACAACTTAAAGGATCCCATGGTTAACCTATGACCCACTTTCAAGGATCCCATGGTTAACCCATGACCCCCTTGCAAGGATCCCATGGTTAACCCTTGACCCCGTTGCAAGGATCCCATGGTTAACTCATGACAACTTGCAAGGATCCCATGGTTAACCCATGACCCAATTTCAAGGATCCCATTGTTAACCCATAAACCCGTTGCAAGGATCCCATGGTTAACCCCTGACCCCCTTACAAGGATCCCATGGTTAACCCATGACCCACTTGCAAGGATCCCATGGTTAACTCATGACCCCTTTGCAAGGATCCCATGGTTAACCCTTGACCCACTTGCAAGGATCCCATGGTTAACTCATGACAACTTAAAGGATCCCATGGTTAACCTATGACCCACATGCAAGGATCCCATGGTTAACCCATGACCCCGTTGCAAGGATCCCATGGTTAACCCTTGACCCCGTTGCAAGGATCACATGGTTAGCCCTTGACCCCTTTGCAAGGATCCCATGGTTAACTCATGACAACTTGCAAGGATCCCATGGTTAACCCATGACCCCCTTTCAAGGATCCCATGGTTAACCCATAAACCCGTTACAAGGATCCCATGGTTAACCCATGACCCCCTTGCAAGGATCCCATGGTTAACCCATGTCCCACTTTCAAGGATCTCATGGTTAACCCATGACCCCCTTGCAAGGATCCCATGGTTAACCCTTGACCCCGTTGCAAGGATCCCTTAGTTAACCTTTGACCCCCTTGCAAGGATCCCATGGTTAACTCATGACAACTTAAAGGATCCCATGGTTAACCCATGACCCACTTTCAAGGATCCCATGGTTAACCCATGACCCCGTTGCAAGGATCCCATTGTTAACCCTTGACCCCGTTGCAAGGATCACATGGTTAGCCCTTGACCCATTTGTAAGGATCCCATGGTTAACTCATGACAACTTGCAAGGTTACCATGATTAACCCATGACCCAATTTCAAGGATCCCATGGTTAACCCATAAACCCGTTGCAAGGATCCCATGGTTAACCCCTGACCCCCTTACAAGGATCCCAAGGTTAACCCATGACCCACTTTCAAGGATTCCTTGGTTAACTCATGACAACTTAAAGGATCCCATGGTTAACCGATGACCCACTTTCAAGGATCCTATGGAAAACCCATGACTCCCTTGCAAGGATCCCATTGTCAACCCTTGACCCCGTTGGAAGGATCACATGGTTAGCCCTTGACCCATTTGCAAGGATCCCATGGTTAAACCATGACCCTTGCAAGGATCCCTATGGAAAGGATCCTATGGTTAACCCATGACCCCGTTGCAAGGATCCCATGGTTAACCCTTGACCCCTTGCAAGGTTCCCATGGTTAACTCATGACAACAAAAGGATCCCATGGTTAACCTATGACCCACTTTCAAGGATCCCATGGTTAACCCATGACCCCCTTGCAAGGATCCCATTGTTAACCCTTGACCCCGTTGCAAGGATCACATGGTTAGCCCTTGACCCATTTGCAAGGATCCCATGGTTAACTCATGACAACTTGCAAGGTTCCCATGGTTAACACATGACCCACTTTCAAGGATCCCATGGTTAACCCATAAACCCGTTGCAAGGATCCCATGGTTAACCCCTGTCCCACTTTCAAGGATCCCAAGGTTAACTCATGATACCCTTGCAAGGATCCCATGGTTAACCCTTGACCCCTTTGCAAGGATCGCATACTTAACTCATGACAACTTGTAAGGATCCCATGGTTAACTAATAACCACTTTCAAGGATCTCATGGTTAACCCATGACCCCCTTGCAACGATCCCATGGTTAACCCTTGACCCCGTTGCAAGGATCCCATGGTTAACCCTTGACCCCCTTGCAAGGATCCCATGGTTAACCCATGACCCACTTGCAAGGATCCCATGGTTAACCCATGACCCCTTTGCAAGGATCCCTCTAGAAAGGATCCCATGGTTAACTCTTGACCCCCTTGCAAGGATCGCATGGTCAACCCATGACCCACTTTCAGGATCCCAAGGTCAACCGATGACCCACTTTCAAGGATCCCATGGTTAACCCATGACCCCCTTACAAGGATCCCAGGGTTAAACCATGACCCTAGCAAGGATCCCTATGGAAAGGATCCTATCGTTAACCCATGACCCCATTGCAAGGATCCCATGGTTAACCCTTGACCCCCGTGCAAGGTTCCCATGGTTAACTCATGACAACTTGTAAGGATCTCATGGTTAACCCATGACCCACTTTCAAGGATGCCATGCTTAACCCATGACCCCCTTGCAAGGATCCCATGGTTAATACTTGACCCCGTTGCAAGGATCCCATGGTTAAACCTTGGCCCATTTGTAAGGATCCCATGGTTAAACCTTGGCCCATTTGTAAGGATCCCATGGTTAACCCATGACCAACTTTCAAGGATCACATGGCTAACCCATGACTCCTTTGCAAGGATCCCATGATTAACCCATGACCTCATTGCAAGGATCCCTCTAGAAAGGATCCCACGGTTAACCCATGACCCCGGTGCAAGGATCCCATGGTTAAACCTTGACCCCTATGCAAGGATCCCATGGTGAACCTATGACCCACTTGCAAGGATCCCGTTGTTAACCCACGACTCACTTTCAACTATCCCATGGTTAACCCATGACCCCCTTGCAAGGATCCCATGGTTAACCCATGACCCCATTGCAAGGATCCCTACGGAAAGGATCCTATGGTTAACCCATGACCCCGTTGCAAGGATCCCATGGTTAACCCTTGACCCCCTTGCAAGGTTCCCATGGTTAACTCATGACAACTTAAAGGATCCCATGGTTAACCTATGACCCACTTTCAAGGATCCCATGGTTAACCCATGACCCCCTTGCACGGATCCCATTGTTAACCCTTGACCCCGTTGCAAGGATCCCATGGTTAGCCCTTGACCCATTTGCACGGATCCCATGGTTAACTCATGACAACTTGCAAGGTTCCCATGGTTAACCCATGACCCACTTTCAAGGATCCTATGGTTAACCCATAAACCCGTTGCAAGGATCCCATGGTTAACCCCTGACCCCCTTACAAGGATCCTATGGTTAACCCTTGTCCCACTTTCAAGGATCCCATGGTTAACTCGTGACCTCATTGCAAGGATCCCATGGTTAACCCATGACCCCTTTGCAAGGATCGAATAGTTAACTCATGACAACTTGTAAGGATCCCATGGTTAACTAATAACCACTTTCAAGGATCTCATGGTTAACCCAGGACCCCCTTGCAAGGATCCCATGGTTAACCCTTGACCCCGTTGCAAGGATCCCATAGTTAACCCTTGACCCCCTTGCAAGGATCACTCCTGACCCCCTTGCAAGGATCCCATGGTTAACCCATGACCCACTTGCAAGGATCCCATGGTTAACCCATGACCCCTTTGCTAGGCTCCCATTATTAACCCATGACCCCATTGCAAGGATCCCTCTAGAAAGGATCCCATGGTTAACCCATGACCCCCTTGCAAAGGCCCCATGGTTAACCCATGACCCAGATGCAAGGATCTCATTGTTAACCCTTGATCCCCTTGCAAGGATCCCATGGTCAACCCATGACCCACTTTCAAGGATCCCATGGTTAACCGATGACCCACTTTCAAGGATCCCATGGTTAACCCATGACCCCCTCGCAAGGATCCCATGGTTAAACCATAACCCTAGCAAGGATCCCTATGGAAAGGATCCTATGGTTAACCCATGACCCCGTTGCAAGGATCCCATGGTTAACCCTTGACCCACTTTCAAGGATCCCATGGTTAACCGATGACCCACTTTCAAGGATCCCATGGTTAACCCATGACCCCCTCGCAAGGATCCCATGGTTAAACCATAACCCTAGCAAGGATCCCCATGGAAAGGATCCTATGGTTAACCCATGACCCCATTGCAAGGATCCCATGGTTAACCCTTGACCCCTTTGCAAGGTTCCCATGGTTAACTCATGACAACTTGTAAGGATCTCATGGTTAACCCTTGACCCACTTTCAAGGATCCCATGCTTAACCCAGGGAATTTTGTTTAAATGCTAACACTCCTAATGATCAATCTTTGTCTAGTGGTATTGAAAATCTTTTGCAGGAATTTGTTTAAGGGGTATTAAGCACCATATTGATCTTATTCCGGGTGCATCATTGCCCAATAGGCCAGCCTATCGGAGCATTCCTCAAGAGACCAAAGAAATTCAAAAGCAAGTGGAGGAATTGATGAACAAGGGATGGGTGCAAGAAAGTTTAAGCCCATGTGCAGTTCCTGTGATTCTAGTACCCAAGAAAGATGGTACTTGGAGGATGTGCACGGATTGTAGGGCCGTGAACAACATCACAATCAAGTATAGGCATCCTATCCCTAGACTTGATGATTTACTTGATGAATTGCATGGTGCTTGTATATTTTCAAAAATTGATTTAAAGAGTGGATATCATCAAATAAGGATAAGAGAGGGTGATGAGTCGAAGACTGCTTTCAAAACTAAGTATGGTTTATATGAGTGGTTGGTCATGTCTTTTGGGTTAACCAATGCACCTAGCACTTTTATGAGATTAATGAACCATGTTTTGAGGGAGTTTTTGGGAAAATTTGTTGTGGTCTATTTTGATGACATCTTAATTTATAGCAAAGACTTAGATGATCACCTTGAGCATTTAAGAACTATTTTGCTTGTGTTAAGAAAGGAAAAAATCGTTTGCAAATCTGGAAAAATGTACCTGTTGTGTGGATCATGTGATCTTTCTTGGCTTTGTGATTAATGATAAAGGGGTTCATGTGGATAAGGAAAAGATTAAGGCCATCCAAGATTGGCCAACCCCCAAGAATGTAAGTGAAGTGAGAAGCTTCCATGGCTTGGCTAGCTTTTATAGGAGGTTTGTTAAGGATTTTAGTACCTTGGCAGCACCTCTTAATGAAATAGTCAAAAAGAATGTGGGATTTAAATGGGGGGAGAAACAAGAACATGCTTTTAAAGAACTTAAGAAAAAGCTCACCCATGCACCAATACTTGTGTTGCCTAATTTTGCTAAATCTTTTGAAATTGAATGTGATGCTTCTAATGTTGGTGTTGGGCTGTTTTGATGCAAGAGGAGCATCCAATTGCTTATTTTAGTGAGAAATTAAGTGGAGCTGCCCTTAATTATCCCACCTATGATAAGGAATTGTATGCCTTGGTAAGAGCCTTGCAAACTTGGCAACACTATCTTTTGCCCAAAGAATTTGTGATTCATAGTGACCATGAGTCTTTGAAATATTTGAAAAGGCAAGGAAAGTTAAATAGAAGACATGCCAAGTGGGTTGAATTCCTTGAGAAATTTCCATATGTGGTGAAACATAAGAAAGGTAAGGCCAATGTTGTGGCGGATGCACTTTCAAGGAGATATTCCTTACTTTCTACCCTTGAAACAAAATTGTTTGGTCTTGAATGTATTAAGGATTTGTATGAGCATGATGATGATTTTTCGAGTATCTATGCTAATTGTGTGCATTCTGCCCAAAATGGGTACTTTAGGTACCAAGGGTTTTTGTTTAAAGAAAAGAGATTGTGTGTTCCAAAAAGTTCAATAAGGAATTTGCTTGTGAAAGAGGCGCATGAAGGGGGTTTGATGGGGCATTTTGGGGTACAAAAGACTTTAGACATGTTGGATGAACATTTTCATTGGCCTCATATGAAACATGATGTGCAAAAATATTGTGAGAGATGCATTGTTTGTAAAAGATCAAAATCTAAAGTGATGCCTCATGGACTTTATACTCCTTTGCCTATTCCTGATTTTCCTTGGATTGATTTGTCTATGGACTTTGTTGTGGGATTGCCTAGGTCAAAGAATGGTAAAGATTTTGTTTTTGTTGTGGTGGATAGATTTTCTAAGATGGCTCATTTTATTCCATGTAAGAAAATTGATGATGCTTGCCATGTTGCTGATTTGTTTTTCAAAGAGGTGGTGAGACTTCATGGTCTCCCAAGGAGTATTGTTAGTGATAGGGACTCCAAGTTCCTAAGTCACTTTTGGAGGACTTTGTGGGGAAAGCTAGGCAAGGGTCCTGCATGCAAGGATCCCAGGGTTAACCCACGACCCCCTAGCAAGGATCCCAGGGTTAACCCATGACACCCTTGCAAGGATCCCCCAAGAAAGGATCCCATTGTTAGCCTATCACCCACTTGCACGGATCCCACGGTTAACCCATGACACCCTTATAAGGATCCCGCTGGAAAGGATCCCATGGTTAGCCCATGACCCACATGCAAGGATCCCATGGTTTACCCATGACCGCTTCGCAATGATCCGTCTAGAAAGGATCCCATGGTTAACCCATGACCCCGTTACAAGGATCCCAAGGTTAACCCTTGACCTCCTTGCAAGGATCCCATGGTTAACCCATGACCCTTTGCAAGGATCCCTATAGAAAGGATCCCATGGTTAACCCTTGACCCACATGCAAGGTTCCAATGGTTAACCAAATGACCCCGTTGAGAGGATCTCATGGTAAACCCTTGACCACGTTGCAAGGATCCCATGGTTAATCCTTGACCCCCTTGCAAGGATCCCATGGTTAACTAAGGACAACTTGCAAGGATCCCTTGGTTAACCCATGACCGCCTTTCCAAGGATCCCACGGTTAACCCATGGATCCCATGGTTAACCCATGACCTACATGCAGGGATCCCAGGGTTATCCCATGACCACTTTCAAGGATCCCATGGTTAACCCATGACCCCGTTGCAAGGATCCCATAATTAACCCATGACCCACATGAAAGGATCCTGCAGGCAAGGATCCCATGGTTAACCCACAACCCCTTTGAAAGGATCCCATGGTTAACCCATGACACCCTTGCAAGGATCCCCCAAGAAAGGATCCCATTGTTAGCCCATTACTCACTTGCAAGGATCCCACGGTTAACCCATGACACCCTTATAAGGATCCCGCTGGAAAGGATCCCATGGTTAGCCCATGACCCACTTGCAAGGATCCCATGGTTAACCCATGACCGCTTCGCAATGATCCGTCTAGAAAGGATCCCATGGTTAACACATAACCCCTTTGCAAGGATCCCATGGTTAACCCTTGACCCACTTGCAAGGATCCCATGGTTAACCCTAAATTCATGACCCACCTTCAAGGATCCCATGGTTAACCCATCACCCCCTTACAAGGATCCCATGGTTAACCCATGACCCCCTTGCAAGGATCCCATGTTTAACCCACGACCCACTTGCAAGGATCCCATGGTTAACCCACGCCCCCTTGCAAGGATCCCATGGTTAACCCATGACCCCTTTGCAAGGATCCCTCTAGAAAGGATCCCATGGTTAACCTATGACCCCCTTGCAAGGATCCCACGGTTAACCCACGACCCACTTGCAAGGATCCCATGGTTAACCCTTGACCCCATTGCAAGGATCCCATGGTTAACCCTTGACACCCTTGCAAGGATCCCATGGTTAACTCATGACAACTTGCAAGGATCCCATGGGTAACCCATGACCCACTTTCAAGGATCCCATGGTTAACCCATGACCCAATTGCAAGGATCCCATGGTTAAACCATGACCCTTTTGCAAGGATCCCTCTTGAAAGGATCCCATGACCCCCTTGCAAGGATCCCATGGTTAACCCATGACCCACTTTCAAGGATCCCATGGTTAACTCAAGACCCACTTGCAAGGATCCCATGGTTAACACATGACCCCTTGCAAGGATCCCATGGTTAACACATGACCCCTTTGCAAGGATCCCTCTAGAAAGGATCCCATGGTTAACCTATGACCACCTTGGAAGGATCCCATGGTTAACCCATGAACCCGATGCAAGGATCCCAATGGTTAACCTTTGACCCCCTTTGCAAGGATCCCATTGTTAACTCATGACAACTTGCAAGGATCCCATGGTTAACCCATGACCCACTTTCAAGGATCCCATCGTTAGCCCATAACCCACTTGCAAGGATCCCATGGTAAACCCATGTCATTGTTTGCCCATTACCCACTTGCAAGGATCCTATGGTTAACCCATGACACCCTTGCAAGGCTCCCGCTAGAAAGGATCCCATGATTAGCCCATGACCCACTTACAAGGATCCCATGGTGAACCCATGACCTACTTGCAAGGATCCCATGGTCAACCCATGACCCTGTTGTAAGGATCCCATGGTTAACCCATGACCCCTTTGCAAGTATCCCTCTAGAAAGGATCCCATGGTTAACCTATGACCACCTTGCAAGGATCCCATTGTTATCCCACGACCCACATGCAAGGATCCCATGGTTAACCCTTGACCCCATTGAAAGGATCCCATGGTTAACCCTTGACCCCTTTGCAAGGATCCCATGGTTAACTCATGACCACTTGCAAGGATCCCATGGTTAACCCATGACCCACTTTCAAGGATCCCATGGTTAACCCACGACACCCTTGCAAGAATCCTATGGTTAACCTATGACCCCTTTGCAAGGATCCCTTTAGAAAGGATCCCATGGTTAATCCATGACCCCTTTGCAAGGATCCCATGATTAACCCATGTCCCACATGCAAGGATCCCACATTCAAGGATCCCATGGTTAACCCATGACCCCCTTGCAAGGATCCCATGGTTAACCCATGACCCCCTTGCAAGGATCCCCCTAGAAAGGATCCCATGGTTAGCCCATGACCGACTTGCAAGGATCCCATGGTTAACCCATGACACCCTTGCAAGGATCCCACTGGAAGGATCCCATGGTTAACCCATGACCCCCTTGCAAGGATCCTATGGTTAACCCATGACGGCTTGCAAGGATCCGTCTAGAAAGGATCCCATGGTTAACCCATGACCCCCTTGCAAGGATCCCATGGTTAACCCATGACCCCCTTGCAAGGATCCCACTTGCAAGGATCCCATGGTTAACCCATGACCCCTTGCAAGGATCCCATGGTTAACCCATGACCCCCTTTGCAAGGATCCCTTTAGAAAGGATCCCATGGTTAACCCATGACCCCCTTGCAAGGATCCCATGGTTAACCCATGACCCACTTGCAAGGATCCCATGGTTAACCCATGACCCCTTGCAAGGATCCCATGGTTAACCCATGACACCCTTGCAAGGATCCCCCAAGAAAGGATCCCATGGTTAACCCATGACCCCTTGCAAGGATCCCATGGTTAACCCATCACCCCCTTGCAAGGATCCCATGGTTAACCCATGACCCCCTTGCAAGGATCCCATGGTTAACCCATGACCCCTTTGCAAGGATCCTTCTAGAAAGGATCCCATGGTTAACCCATGACCCCCTTTGCAAGGATCCCATGGTTAACCCATGACACGCCTGCAGGATCCCCCTAGAAAGGATCCCATGGTTAACCCATGACCCACTTGCAAGGATCCCATGGTTAACCCACACCCCTTGCAAGGATCCCATGGTTAACCCATGACCCCTTTGCAAGGATCCCTCTAGAAAGGATCCCATGGTTAACCAATGACCCCCTTGCAAGGATCCCACAGTTAACCCACGACCCACTTGCAAGGATCCCATGGTTAACCCATGACCCCTTGCAAGGATCCCATGGTTAACCCTTGACCCCCTTGCAAGGATCCCATGGTTAACTTGTGACAACTTGCAAGGATCCCATTGGTAACCCATGACCCACTTTCAAGGATCCCATGGTTAACCCATGCCCCAATTGCAAGGATCCCATAGGTTAACCCATGACCCTTTTGCAAGGATCCCTCTTGAAAGGAACCCATGGTTAACCGTTGACCCCCTTGCAAGGATCCCATGGTTAACTCATGACAACTTGCAAGGATCCCATGGTTAACCCATGACCCACTTACAAGGATCCCATGGTTAACCCATGACCCACTTGCAAGGATCCCATGGTTAACCCATGACCCCCTTGCAAGCCCAAGAAAGGATCCCATGGTTAACCCATGACCCCCTTGCAAGGATCCCATGGTTAACCCATGACACCCTTGCAAGGATCCCGCTAGAAAGGATCCCATGGTTACCCCATGACCCACTTGCAAGGATCCCATGGTTAACCCATGCTTGCAAGGATCCCATGGTTAACCCATGACCCACTTGCAAGGATCCCATGGTTAACCCATGACCCCTTGCAAGGATGGATCCCATGGTTAACCCATGACCCACTTGCAAGGATCCCATGGTTAACCCATGACCCCTTTGCAAGGATCCCTCTAGAAAGGATCCCATGGTTAACCCATGACCCCCTTGCAAGGATCCCATGGTTAACCCATGACCGCTTTGCAATGATCCGTCTAGAAAGGATCCCATGGTTAACCCATAACCCACTTGCAAGGATCCCATGGTTAACCCATGACCCCGTTACAAGGATCTCATGGTTAACCCATGACCCCCTTGCAAGGATCCCATGGTTAACCCATGACCCACTTCCAAGGATCCCATGGTTAACCCATGACCCCTTTGCAAGGATCCCTCTAGAAAGGATCCCATGGTTAACCCATGACCCCTTTGCAAGGATCCCATGGTTAACCCATGACACGCTTGCAAGGATCCCCCTAGAAAGGATCCCTTGGTTAACCCATGACCCACTTGCAAGGATCCCATGGTTAACCCATGACCCCCTTGCAAGGATCCCATGGTTAACCCATGACCCGTTTGCAAGGATCCCTCAAGAAAGGATCCCATGGTTAACCCATGACCCACTTGCAAGGATCCCATGGTTAACCCATGACCCACTTGCAAGGATCCCATGGTTAACCCTTCCATGACCCACCTTCAAGGATCCCATGGTTAACCCATGACCCCCTTACAAGGATCCCATGGTTAACCCATGACCCCCTTGCAAGGATCCCATGTTTAACCCATGACCCACTTGCAAGGATCCCATGGTTAACCCACGCCCCCTTGCAAGGATCCCATGGTTAACCCATGACCCCTTTGCAAGGATCCCTCTAGAAAGGATCCCATGGTTAACCTATGACCCCCTTGCAAGGATCCCATGGTTAACCCACGACCCACTTGCAAGGATCCCATGGTTAACCCTTGACCCCATTGCAAGGATCCCATGGTTAACCCATGACCCCTTGCAAGGATCCCATGGTTAACCATGACAACTTCAAGGATCCCTCTTGAAAGGATCCCATGGTTAACCCATGACCCACTTGCAAGGATCCCATGGTTAACCCATGACCCCCTTGCAAGGATCCCATGGTTAAGGATCCCTGTTTAAGACCCCCTTGCAAGGATCCCATGGTTAACCCATGACCCACTTTCAAGGATCCCACTTTGCAAGGATCCCATGGTTAACACATGACCCCCTTGCAAGGATCCCATGGTTAACACATGACCCCTTTGCAAGGATCCCTCTAGAAAGGATCCCATGGTTAACCTATGACCACCTTGCAAGGATCCCATGGTTAACCCATGACCCCGATGCAAGGATCCCATGGTTAACCCTTGACCCCCTTTGCAAGGATCCCATGGTTAACTCATGACAACTTGCAAGGATCCCATGGTTAACCCATGACCCACTTTCAAGGATCCCATGGTTAACCCATAACCCACTTGCAAGGATCCCATGGTAAACCCATGTCATTGTTTGCCCATTACCCACTTGCAAGGATCCCATGGTTAACCCATGACATCCTTGCAAGGCTCCCGCTAGAAAGGATCCCATGATTAGCCCATGACCCACTTACAAGGATCCCATGGTTAACCCATGACCTACTTGCAAGGATCCCATGGTCAACCCATGACCCTGTTATAAGGATCCCATGGTTAACCAATGACCCCTTTGCAAGTATCCCTCTAGAAAGGATCCCATGGTTAACCTATGACCACCTTGCAAGGATCCCATGGTTAACCCATGACCCACATGCAAGGATCCCATGGTTAACCCTTGACCCCGTTGAAAGTATCCCATGGTTAACCCTTGACCCCTTTCCAAGGATCCCATGGTTAACTCATGACCACTTGCAAGAATCCCATGGTTAACCCATGACCCACTTTCAAGGATCCCATGGTTAACCCACGACACCCTTGCAAGAATCCTATGGTTAACCCATGACCCCTTTGCAAGGATCCCTTTAGAAAGGATCCCATGGTTAATCCATGACCCCTTTGCAAGGATCCCATGGTTAACCCATGACCCACTTGCAAGGATCCCACATTCAAGGATCCCATGGTTAACCCATGACCCCCTTGCAAGGATCCCATGGTTAACCCATGACACCCTTGCAAGGATCCCCCAAGAAAGGATCCCATTGTTAGCCCATGACCGACTTGCAAGGATCCCATGGTTAAACCATGACACCCTTGCAAGGATCCCACTGGAAAGGAACCCATGGAAGCCCATGACCCACTTGCAAGGATCCTATAGTTAACCCATGACGGCTTTGCAATGATCCGTCTAGAAAGGATCCCATGGTTAACCTATAACCCCCTTGCAAGGATCCCATGGTTAACCCATGACCCACTTGCAAGGATCCCATGGTTAACCCATGACCCCGTTGCAAGGATCCCATGGTTAACCCTTGACCCCCTTTGCAAGGATCCCTTTAGAAAGGATCCCATGGTTAATCCATGACCCCTTTGCAAGGATCCCATGGTTAACCCATGACCCACTTGCAAGGATCCCATGGTTAACCCATGACCCCCTTGCAAGGATCCCATGGTTAACCCATGACACCCTTGCAAGGATCCCCCAAGAAAGGATCCCATGGTTAACCCATGACCCACCTTCAAGGATCCCATGGTTAACCCATGACCCCCTTGCAAGGGCCTCATGGTTAACCCATGACCCCCTTGCAAGGATCCAGTGGTTAACCCATGACCCCTTTGCAAGGATCCTTCTAGAAAGGATCCCATGGTTAACCCATGACCCCTTTGCAAGGATCCCATGGTTAACCCATGACACGCCTGCAGGATCCCCCTAGAAAGGATCCCATGTTTAATCCATGACCCACTTGCAAGGATCCCATGGTTAACCCACGACCCCTTGCAAGGATCCCATGGTTAACCCATGACCCCTTTGCAAGGATCCCTCTAGAAAGGATCCCATGGTTAACCTATGACCCCCTTGCAAGGATCCCATGGTTAACCCACGACCCACTTGCAAGGATCCCATGGTTAACCCATGACCCCATTGCAAGGATCCCATGGTTAACCCTTGACCCCCTTGCAAGGATCCCATGGTTAACTCGTGACAACTTGCAAGGATCCCATTGGTAACCCATGACCCACTTTCAAGGATCCCATGGTTAACCCATGCCCCAATTGCAAGGATCCCATAGTTAAACCATGACCCTTTTGCAAGGATCCCTCTTGAAAGGAACCCATGGTTAACCGTTGACCCCCTTTGCAAGGATCCCATGGTTAACTCATGACAACTTGCAAGGATCCCATGGTTAACCCATGACCCACTTACAAGGATCCCATGGTTAACCCATGACCCACTTGCAAGGATCCCATGGTTAACCCATGACACCTTTCCATGGATCTCCCAAGAAAGGATCCCATGGTTAGCCCATGATCCACTTGCAAGGATCCCATGGTTAACCCATGACACCCTTGCAAGGATCCCGCTAGAAAGGATCCCATGGTTACCCCATGACCCACTTGCAAGGATCCCATGGTTAACCCATGACTGCTTTGCAATGATCCGTCTAGAAAGGATCCCATGGTTAACCTATGACCCACTTGCAAGGATCCCATGGTTAACCCATGACCCCGTTACAAGGATCCCATGGTTAACCCATGACCCCCTTGCAAGGATCCCATGGTTAACCCATGACCCACTTGCAAGGATCCCATGGTTAACCCATGACCCATTTGCAAGGATCCCTCTAGAAAGGATCCCATGGTTAACCCATGACCCCTTTGCAAGGATCCCATGGTTAACCCATGACACGCTTGCAAGGATCCCCCTAGAAAGGATCCCATGGTTAACCCATGACCCACTTGCAAGGATCCCATGGTTAACCCATGACCCCCTGGCAAGGATCCCATGATTAACCCATGACCCGTTTGCAAGGATCCCTCAAGAAAGGATCCCATGGTTAACCCATGACCCACTTGCAAGGATCCCATGGTTAACCCATGACCCCTTTGCAAGGATCCCATGGTTAACCATGACACGCTTGCAAGGATCCCCCTAGAAAGGATCCCATGGTTAACCCATGACCCACTTGCAAGGATCCCATGGTTAACCCATGACCCCCTTGCAAGGATCCCATGATTAACCCATGACCCGTTTGCAAGGATCCCTCAAGAAAGGATCCCATGGTTAACCCATGACCCACTTTCAAGGATCCCATGGTTAACCCATGACACCCTAGCAAGAATCCTATGGTTAACCCATGACCCCATTGCAAGGATCCCTTTAGAAAGGATCCCATGGTTAATCCATGACTCCTTTGCAAGGATCCCATGGTTAACCCATGACCCACTTGCAAGGATCCCATGGTTAACCCATGGCCCCTTTGCAAGGATCCCATGGTTAACCCATGACACCCTTGCAAGGATCCCCAAGAAAGAATCCCATTGTTAGCCATTGACCCACTTGCAAGGATCCCTCTAGAAAGATTCCCATGGTTAACCTATGGCCACCTTGGAAGGATCCCATGGTTAATCCATGGCCCCGTTGCAAGGATCCCATGATTAGCCCTTGACCCTCTTGCAAGGATCCCATGGTTAACTCATGACTAGTTGTAAGGATCCCATGGTTAACCAATGATCCACTTTCAAGGATCCCATCGTTAACCAATGACCCCCTTGCAAGGATCCCATGGTTAACCCATGACCCCCTTGCAAGGATCCCATGGTTAACCCATGACCCACTTGCAAGGATCCCATGGTTAACCCATGACCCCTTTGCAAGGATCCCATGGTTAACCCATGACCCCTTTGCAAGGATCCCTCTAGAAAGGATCCCATGGTTAACTCATGACCACCTTGCAAGGATCCCATGGTTAACCCATGACCCCGATGCAAGGATCCCATGGTTAACCCTTGACCCCCTTTGCAAGGATCCCATTGTTAACTCATGACAACTTGCAAGGATCCCATGGTTAACCCATGACCCACTTTCAAGGATCCCATGGTTAGCCCATGACCCACTTGCAAGGATCCCATGGTTAACCCATGACACCCTTGCAAGGATCCCCCAAGAAAGGATCCCATTGTTAACCCATGACCCACTTGCAAGGATCCCATGGTTAACCCATGACACCCTTGCAAGGATCCCGCTAGAAAGGATCCCATGGTTAACCCATGACCCACTTGCAAGGATCCCATGGTTAACCCATGACCTACTTGCAAGGATCCCATGGTTAACCCATGACCCCGTTGCAAGGATCCCATGGTTAACCCATGACCCCTTTGCAAGGATCCCTCTAGAAAGGATCCCATGGTTAACCTATGACCACCTTGCAAGGATCCCATGGTTAACCCATGACCCACTTGCAAGGATCCCATGGTTAACCCTTGACCCCTTTGCAAGGATCCCATGGTTAACTCATGACCACTTGCAAGGATCCCATGGTTAACCCATGACCCACTTTCAAGGATCCCATGGTTAACCCATGACCCCCTTGCAAGGATCCCATGGTTAACCCATGACCCCTTTGCAAGGATCCCTTTAGAAAGGATCCCATGGTTAATCCATGACCCCTTTGCAAGGATCCCATGGTTAACCCATGTCCCACATGCAAGGATCCCACATTCAAGGATCCCATGGTTAACCCATGACCCCCTTGCAAGGATCCCATGGTTAACCCATGACACCCTTGCAAGGATCCCCCAAGAAAGGATCCCATGGTTAACCCATGACCCACTTGCAAGGATCCCATGGTTAACCCATGACCCCCTTGCAAGGATCCCATGGAAAGGAACCCATGGTAGCCCATGACCCACTTGCAAGGATCCCATGGTTAACCCATGACCGCTTTGCAATGATCCGTCTAGAAAGGATCCCATGGTTAACCTATGACCCCCTTGCAAGGATCCATGGTTAACCCATGACCCACTTGCAAGGATCCCATGGTTAACCCATGACCCCGTTGCAAGGATCCCATGGTTAACCCTTGACCCCCTTGCAAGGATCCCATGGTTAACTCATGACAACTTGCAAGGATCCCATGGTTAACCCATGACCCACCTTCAAGGATCCCATGGTTAACCCATGACCCCCTTGCAAGGGCCTCATGGTTAACCCATGACCCCCTTGCAAGGATCCAATGGTTAACCCATGACCCATTTGCAAGGATCCTTCTAGAAAGGATCCCATGGTTAACCCATGACCCCCTTGCAAGGATCCCATGGTTAACCCATGACACGCCTGCAGGATCCCCCTAGAAAGGATCCCATGTTTAACCCATGACCCACTTGCAAGGATCCCATGGTTAACCCATGACCCCTTTGCAAGGATCCCTCTAGAAAGGATCCCATGGTTAACCCATGACCCCCTTGCAAGGATCCCACAGTTAACCCACGACCCACTTGCAAGGATCCCATGGTTAACCCATGACCCCATTGCAAGGATCCCATGGTTAACCCTTGACCCCCTTGCAAGGATCCCATGGTTAACTCATGACAACTTGCAAGGATCCCATGGGTAACCCATGACCCACTTTCAAGGATCCCATGGTTAACCCATGCCCCAATTGCAAGGATCCCATAGTTAAACCATGACCCTTTTGCAAGGATCCCTCTTGAAAGGAACCCATGGTTAACCCTTGACCCCCTTTGCAAGGATCCCATGGTTAACTCATGACAACTTGCAAGGATCCCATGGTTAACCCATGACCCACTTACAAGGATCCCATGGTTAGCCCATGACCCACTTGCAAGGATCCCATGGTTAACCCATGACACCCTTGCAAGGATCCCCCAAGAAAGGATCCCATTGTTAGCCCATGATCCACTTGCAAGGATCCCATGGTTAACCCATGACACCCTTGCAAGGATCCCGCTAGAAAGGATCCCATGGTTACCCCATGACCCACTTGCAAGGATCCCATGGTTAACCCATGACCGCTTTGCAATGATCCGTCTAGAAAGGATCCCATGGTTAACCTATAACCCACTTGCAAGGATCCCATGGTTAACCCATGACCCCGTTACAAGGATCCCATGGTTAACCCATGACCCCCTTGCAAGGATCCCATGGTTAACCCATGACCCACTTCCAAGGATCCCATGGTTAACCCATGACCCCTTTGCAAGGATCCCTCTAGAAAGGATCCCATTAACCCATGACCCCTTTGCAAGGATCCCATGGTTAACCCATGACACGCTTGCAAGGATCCCCCTAGAAAGGATCCCATGGTTAACCCATGACCCACTTGCAAGGATCCCATGGTTAACCCATGACCCCCTTGCAAGGATCCCATGGTTAACCCATGACCCATTTGCAAGGATCCCATGGTTAACCCATGACCCCTTTGCAAGGATCCTCTAGAAAGGATCCCATGGTTAACCCATGACCCCTTTGCAAGGATCCCATGGTTAACCCATGACACGCTTGCAAGGATCCCCCTAGAAAGGATCCCATGGTTAACCCATGACCCACTTGCAAGGATCCCATGGTTAACCCATGACCCCCTTGCAAGGATCCCATGGTTAACCCATGACCCGTTTGCAAGGATCCCTCTAGAAAGGATCCCATGGTTAACCCATGACCCACTTGCAAGGATCCCATGGTTAACCCATGACCCCCTTGCAAGGATCCCATGGTTAACCCATGACCCGCTTACAAGGATCCCCCTAGAAAGGATCCCATGGTTAACCCATGACCCCTTTGCAAGGATCCCATGGTTAACCCATGACACCCTTGCAAGGATCCCATGGTTAACCCATGACCCACTTGCAAGGATCCCATGGTTAACCCATGACCCCGTTGCAAGGATCCCATGGTTAACCCTTGACCCCCTTGCAAGGATCCCATGGTTAACCCATGACAACTTGCAAGGATCCCATGGTTAACCCATGACCCACTTCAAGGATCCCATGGTTAACCCATGACCCCCTTGCAAGGATCCCATGGTTAACCCATGACCCATTTGCAAGGATCCTTCTAGAAAGGATCCCATGGTTAACCCTTGACCCCCTTGCAAGGATCCCATGGTTAACCCATGACCCACTTGCAAGGATCCCCCTAGAAAGGATCCCATGGTTAACCCATGACCCACTTGCAAGGATCCCATGGTTAACCCACACACCCTTGCAAGGATCCCATGGTTAACCCATGACCCCTTTGCAAGGATCCCTCTAGAAAGGATCCCATGGTTAACCCATGACTCCCTTGCAAGGATCCCATAGTTAACCCATGACCCACTTGCAAGGATCCCATGGTTAACCCATGACCCCATTGCAAGGATCCCATGGTTAACCCTTGACCCCCTTGCAAGGATCCCATGGTTAACTCGTGACAACTTGCAAGGATCCCATGGTTAACCCATGACCCACTTTCAAGGATCCCATGGTTAACCCATGCCCCAACTGCAAGGATCCCATGGTTAAACCATGACCCTTTTGCAAGGATCCCTCTTGAAAGGAACCCATGGTTAACCCTTGACCCCCTTTGCAAGGATCCCATGGTTAACTCATGACAACTTGCAAGGATCCCATGGTTAACCCATGACCCCCTTACAAGGATCCCATGGTTAGCCCATGACCCACTTGCAAGGATCCCATGGTTAACCATGACCGCTTTGCAAGGATCCGTCTAGAAAGGATCCCATGGTTAACCCATGACCCACTTGCAAGGATCCCATGGTTAACCCATGACCCCGTTGCAAGGATCCCATGGTTAACCCATGACCCCCTTGCAAGGATCCCATGGTTAACCCATGACCCACTTGCAAGGATCCCATGGTTAACCCATGACCCCCTTGCAAGGATCTCTCTAGAAAGGATCCCATGGTTAACCCATGACCCCTTTGCAAGGATCCCATGGTTAACCCATGACCCACTTGCAAGGATCCCCCTAGAAAGGATCCCATGGTTAACCTATGACCCACTTGCAAGGATCCCATGGTTAACCCATGACCCCCTTGCAAGGATCCCATGGTTAACCCATGACCCCGTTGCAAGGATCCCATGGTTAACCCATGACCCCCTTGCAAGGATCCCATGGTTAACCATGACCCACTTCCAAGGATCCCTCGGTTAACCCATGACCCCTTTGCAAGGATCCCTCTAGAAAGGATCCCATGGTTAACCCATGACCCCTTTGCAAGGATCCCATGGTTAACCCATGACACGCTTGCAAGGATCCCCCTAGAAAGGATCCCATGGTTAACCCATGACCCACTTGCAAGGATCCCATGGTTAACCCATGACCCCCTTGCAAGGATCCCATGATTAACCCATGACCCGTTTGCAAGGATCCCTCAAGAAAGGATCCCATGGTTAACCCATGACCCACTTACAAGGATCCCATGGTTAACCCATGACCCACTTTCAAGGATCCCATGGTTAACCCATGACACCCTAGCAAGAATCCTATGGTTAACCCATGACCCCATTGCAAGGATCCCTTTAGAAAGGATCCCATGGTTAATCCATGACTCCTTTGCAAGGATCCCATGGTTAACCCATGACCCACATGCAAGGATCCCATGGTTAACCCATGGCCCCTTTGCAAGGATCCCATGGTTAACCCATGACACCCTTGCAAGGATCCCCCAAGAAAGAATCCCATTGTTAGCCAATGACCCACTTGCAAGGATCCCTCTAGAAAGATTCCCATGGTTAACCTATGGCCACCTTGGAAGGATCCCATGGTTAATCCATGGCCCCGTTGCAAGGATCCCATGATTAGCCCTTGACCCTCTTGCAAGGATCCCATGGTTAACTCATGACTACTTGTAAGGATCCCATGGTTAACCAATGATCCACTTTCAAGGATCCCATGGTTAACCAATGACCCCCTTGCAAGGATCCCATGGTTAACCCTTTACCCCCTTGCAAGGATCCCATGGTTAACCCATGACCCCTTAGTAAGGACCCCTCTAGAAAGGATCCCATGGTTAACCCATGACCCAATTGCAAGGATCCCATGGTTAACCCATGACCCCTTTGCAAGGATCCCATGGTTAACCCATGACCCCCTTGCAAGGATCCCATGGTTAACCCATGACCCTTTGCAAGGATCCCTCTAGAAAGGATCCCATGGTTAACCCTTGACCCACTTGCAAGGATCCCATGGTTAACCCATGACCCCCTTGCAAGGATCCCACGGTAAACCCAAGGATCCCATGGTTAACCCATGACCCACTTGCAAGGATCCCATGGTTAACCCATGACCACTTGCAAGGATCCCATGGTTAACCCATGACCCCGTTGCAAGGATCCCATGGTAGGTCCTTGACCCCGTTGCAAGGATCCCATGGTTAATCCATGACCCCCTTGCAAGGATCCCATGGTTAACCCATGACCCACTTTCAAGGATCCCATGGTTAACCCATGACACCCTAGCAAGAATCCTATGGTTAACCCATGACCCTATTGCAAGGATCCCTTTAGAAAGGATCCCATGGTTAATCCATGACTCCTTTGCAAGGATCCCATGGTTAACCCATGACCCACATGCAAGGATCCCATGGTTAACCCATGACCCCTTTGCAAGGATCCCATGGTTAACCCATGACACCCTTGCAAGGATCCCCCAAGAAAGAATCCTATTGTTAACCAATGACCCACTTGCAAGGATCCCTCTAGAAAGGTTCCCATGGTTAACCTACGGCCACCTTGGAAGGATCCCATGGTTAACCCATTGCCCCGTTGCAAGGATCCCATGATTAGCCCTTGACCCTCTTGCAAGGATCCCATGGTTAACTCATGACTAGTTGTAAGGATCCCATGGTTAACCAATGATCCACTTTCAAGGATCCCATGGTTAACCCATGACCCCCTTGCAAGGATCCCATGGTTAACCCTTTACCCCCTTGCATAGATCCCATGGTTAACCCATGACCCCTTAGTAAGGACCCCTCTAGAAAGGATCCCATGGTTAACCCTTAACCCACTTGCAAGGATCCCACTGTTAACCCTTGACCCCCTTGGAAGGATCCCATGGTTAACCCATGACCCCCTTGCAAGGATCCCATGGTTAACCCATGACCCTTTGCAAGGATCCCTCTAGAAAGGATCCCATGGTTAACCCTTGACCCACATGCAAGGATCCCATGGTTAACCCATGACCCCGTTGCATGGATCTCATGGTAAACCCTTGACCCCGTTGCAAGGATCCCATGGTTAATCCTTGACCCCCTTGCAAGGATCCCATGGTTAACTCATGACAACTTGCAAGGATACCATGGTTAACCCATGACCCCCTTCCAAGGATCCCACGGTTAACCCATGGATCCCATGGTTAACCCATGACCCACATGCAGGGATCCCATGGTTAACCCATGACCACTTGAGAGGATCCCATGGTTAACCCATGACCCCCTTGCAAGGATCTCATGGTTAACTCATGACAACTTGCAAGGATCCCATGGTTAACCCATGACCCCCTTGCAAGGATCCCACGGTTAACCCATGGATCCCATGGTTAACCCATGACCCACTTGCAGGGATCCCATGGTTAACCCATGACCACTTTCAAGGATCCCATGGTTAACCCATGACCCCGTTGCAAGGATCCCATGGTAGGTCCTTGACCCCGTTGCAAGGATCCCATGGTTAACCCTTGACCCCCTTGCAAGGATCCCATGGTTAACCCATGACCCACTTGCAAGGATCCCATGGTTAACCCATGACCCCGTTGCAAGGATCCCATGGTTAACCCTTGACCCCCTTGCAAGGATCCCATGGTTAACCCATGACCCCCTTGCAAGGATCCCATGGTTAACTCATGACAACTTGCAAGGATCCCATGGTTAACCCATGACCCACCTTCAAGGATCCCATGGTTAACCCATCACCCCCTTGCAAGGGCCTCATGGTTAACCCATGACCCCCTTGCAAGGATCCAGTGGTTAACCCATGACCCATTTGCAAGGATCCTTCTAGAAAGGATCCCATGGTTAACCCATGACCCCCTTGAAAGGATCCCATGGTTAACCCATGACACGCCTGCAGGATCCCCCTAGAAAGGATCCCATGTTAAATCCATGACCCACTTGCAAGGATCCCATGGTTAACCCACACAACCTTGCAAGGATCCCATGGTTAACCCATGACCCCTTTGCAAGGATCCCTCTAGAAAGGATCCCATGGTTAAACCTATGACCCCTTTGCAAGGATCCCACAGTTAACCCACGACCCACTTGCAAGGATCCCATGGTTAACCCATGACCCCATTGCAAGGATCCCATGGTTAACTCTTGACCCCCTTGCAAGGATCCCATGTTTAACTCGTGACAACGTGCAAGGATCCCATGGTTAACCCATGACCCACTTTCAAGGATCCCATGGTTAACCCATGCCCCAACTGCAAGGATCCCATAGTTAAACCATGACCCTTTTGCAAGGATCCCTCTTGAAAGGAACCCATGGTTAACCCTTGACCCCGTTTGCAAGGATCCCATGGTTAACTCATGACAACTTGCAAGGATCCCATGGTTAACCCATGACCCACTTACAAGGATCCCATGGTTAGCCCATGACCCACTTGCAAGGATCCCATGGTTAACCCATGACACCCTTCCAAGGATCCCCCAAGAAAGGATCACATTGTTAGCACATGATCAACTTGCAAGGATCCCATGGTTAACCTATGACCACTTTGCAATGATCCGTCTAGAAAGGATCCCATGGTTAACCTATCATCCACTTGCAAGGATCCCATGGTTAACCCATGACCCCGTTACAAGGATCCCATGGTTAACCCATGACCCCCTTGCAAGGATCCCATGGTTAACCCATGACCCACTTCCAAGGATCCCACGGTTAACCCATGACCCCTTTGCAAGGATCCCTCTAGAAAGGATCCCACGGTTAACCCATGACCCCTTTGCAAGGATCCCATGGTTAACCCATGACACGCTTGCAAGGATCCCCCTAGAAAGGATCCCATGGTTAACCTATGACCCACTTGCAAGGATCCCATGGTTAACCCATGACCCCCTTGCAAGGATCCCATGATTAACCCATGACCCGTTTGCAAGGACCCCTCAAGAAAGGATCCCATGGTTAATCCATGACCCACTTACAAGGATCCCATGGTTAACCCATGACCCACTTTCAAGGATCCCATGGTTAACCCATGACACCCTAGCAAGGATCCTATGGTTAACCCATTACCCCATTACAAGGATCCCTTTAGAAAGGATCCCATGGTTAATCCATGACTCCTTTGCAAGGATCCCATGGTTAACCCATGACACACATGCAAGGATCCCATGGTTAACCCATGGCCCCTTTGCAAGGATCCCATGGTTAACCGATGACACCCTTGCAAGGATCCCCCAAGAAAGAATCCCATTGTTAGCCAATGACCCACTTGCAAGGATCCCTCTTGAAAGATTCCCATGGTTATGTTGACAAGTGACCTCAAACACAAGAGGGGGTGAATTGTGTGTGAATTGATTTTTGAAAACTTTTTGCAAATTAAACTAAGTTCAAAACTTGTTTTGATAAACAATAACTTAATAATGAAACTTTATGAAATAAAGCGTATGGAAAATAAAAACGTTGCGATAAATAAAGAGATAGGGAAGAAGATGACACAGTGATGTATCCTGGTTCGGCCACACAACTACCCACGTGGCCTACGTCCAGTCCCCAAGGCAATACGACCAAGGGATTTCAATCAACTCTAGTTTTTAAAACAGGCTAAACTAGAACCTTTACAAAGTAGAGAATTCTTAACACAATCACAGGACGTACTATCCCTTGTGCAAGAACCTCAAGAAACCGTTCGTGAGATCACACTCACTTAAAAAAAAACAAACTATAAAAGTTTTACAATGAGAAAGCACTCAAAAGTGCAGATATGAAATACAACTTGAAGCTCAAATAGCAACACCTATATGGTGTATAAGTTTCTCAAAATAATATGATCACGTGTAAGTGCAAGAGTAAAAGAAAATAGTAATCAGAGTTTAAGCACAATAGAGAGTAGAAGAGAGTAGTAGATGGGGCGTTTTTCCAAGGCTGCCAGGCTACCTATTTATAGAGAATAGGTTAGGGTTCAGTGAAATTAGGTCAAGCCTCTAAAAATGCATTTCAGCCGCAGCATAATCGATTATCTAAAGTCCATAATCGATTATTTAATGTGTTTCCATGAAGCGCGCGTCTGGACAGAAAGGTCATAATCGATTACCATAATCGATTATGTCTTCACTGCTTTTTCCCCAAAGAAGATAATCGATTACCTTAATCGATTATGATGTTACTGACTCTTTCATAAAAGGCTATAATCGATTACAGGGTTTCGGTTGAAGCATATTGGAAGTCAGTAAGGTCATAATCGATTATCCAGATTTAATAATCGATTATTATATTTCAAATTTGAAATCAACGGCTTTAATATCATAATTACTCATTAACACTCATTAAAGCCATTTAACCACGACTCATAATCGATTATAGCATTTCCATAATCGATTATGGTGCGTATCAGGTGGTTTTTCAAAAACTTGACAATTAAGGAAAGGTTGGCCAATTAAGCTCAATTTTAATTGTCAGTTTTAATCACATGTTATTATTTTATTTAATACCATGATTTATCTTTTAAAGCACTTGTTAAATATGTGTGTGTGTGAGTGATCATATTAAATTGAAAACCCTACTTACCATTTACAGATTATTCTAAAACAATCAATACAAGTAGTAAAATTCCCTTTTTACCCCTCTTGATTGCTTTGCCTAATCTTGACTGATCGTTTGGCCTTTTTCACGCTTTTTGCAGATAAGTCCTTTAGACTTAAAATTGCTTTTGTCATTCATCAAAATATATGTACCTGTCAAGGCATACATCCACAAACTCCCCCTTTTTGATAATGACAAACATCTCAGGAGGGAATTTCTAAAATATAGAGTTAGAGCAATGAGTATATATATCTGAGTTTTAAAACGTTTGCTCAACTCCCCCTCACTTCATGCAATATTTTGAAATTCTCAAAATTCTCCCCCTTAAGCATGCACTCAAATATCTCTCCCCCTTTTGGCATTATCAAAAAGCGGGAAAAGCAAGTAAATATTACATGGCATACATCCACCAAGATTTAAACATTTTAAGCATGAGATAAATTTAGCCATGGCATGCATGTAAATAGTAAACCACACATCATAGTTATAGATAATTTAAAGAGTGTGCATACGGAAGCTAAAGTGCCAGAAATATACAGTCATCCCAAAAAAAACAGTAGTGAAATGTATAAACTAAATATAAAATAGTACTATATATAGTACTCATCACCACCATCTCCTCCATCATCATTACCACCATCATCATCAACATCATCATCACCATCAGTGCCATCATCAGTGCTGCTGCTGCTGTCCAAGTCAACCTGAGGCTGTGGGGTTCCACGGAGTGGAGTGGCCTCAGATGCAGTGACTCTACGCTCCAAGGATTTTACTTCCAGTGAGAGCTCACGAATAGCCGTAGAGTTTGCTCGTATCTCAGTGGTGTTCACCCGAACCTCAGCTAAAATACTCTCAAGTAAGGCCATCATTTCTGGTGAGGTTGTAGCAGGAGGTGCCTGTGAAGATGATGCTTCACCTGTATTGGTTTGCTCAGTTGTGCGCCATTTCCATCCTTTGGGTTTGTATTCCCAATCACCACCTCGAGACATGATTCCCATATGGTTAATTGTACCCTCTTTCATCATAGCATGAAATTTCTTGTAATCCAGCTTAGTCTCTCCAGTGAGATTAACCCTAACATGCCTAATGATGCGGGTCACCAGATGACCATAGAGTAACTCAGCACTACCCCTATTGTCATACATATGCTGCATGACCAAGCCAGCCCAGTTTACTTTCTTTTTCCTTTCCAGCAACCACAGAATAACAACATCCATTCTCAACAGCTGTGAAAAATTATGGCGTCTAGGAAATAGAAGTCTAGCTACCACATAGTGCAACAACCTGCTTTGCACTTTCATTTGCCCACCAGTTATTTCCTTGTCATTAGCATCAGAAGGATCAGATAAGACATCCTTGATGGCTTGGATTCTAGCAAATTCATTTACCAAGGGTTCCGCAGCAGGACCCTCGGCAGTGGCATAAGTGCCTTCAGAAGGCAAGCCAACAACTCTTCCAAACGCCTCATCACTGAGACGAATGGGTTTCCCACAGACTTCAGACATTAATACGCCATCAACTAGCCTAAGGTTGTAGTAAAATACCTTAACCAAGTCTGGGTAGACATCCTCTGATTGTGACAGAAACTCAGTGATTTCTGCATAGTCCAGATACTCCAAAAATTTGAAGTTGCTCTTCCGCATCCATTCAATGTCCAAAAAATGGGGTTTCTGAATCTCTTTCCCAATGTAGGTGCTCATGTAGGTTGCCAACTGATCCCCATTGGTGAAACCATTTATCCACTTGTTCTTGTGTAAGTGGACCCGGATTGATCGCTGCTGTTCTTTGGCGTTTGGGAGGCATGATGATGATAGGAGTGTAGTAGGATGAAGAGTTTTGAAAAAAATGAGTTTTGTAGCAGAAAACCAGAGAAAAGAGAAGATGGAGGCGTGTGAACAGTGAAAGACAAGCAGAAAATGACGTTAGGGTTCGGGTTTACCATATAAAGTCGCACAATAATCGATTATCTTACCATCATAATCGATTATTTTGATGACGTGGCAGCTCCTGATTGGCTGGGACCTGCCCGTGTGGTTTTGGCGCCAACCCTTCTGCTTCACATAATCGATTAGGTAATCGATTATGTTCTGGGTTCTTCATCATAGAATCGATTATTGATGAACATTGAAGAACACTAATCGATTATGTAATCGATTAGTCTGCTACTGGATTTCTGATTTTGTTGTGCTAATCGATTGGGCTAATCGATTATAGTCTTCCTGTCCACCGCTGCCCAAAGAGACAGTGGATGCATAGTCGATTATGATAATCGATTATGATAATCGATTATGCTCTTTCTACCTGCACACTTAATAAACATATTAGCAAATAACAAGGTGTGTTATGCAGAAATGCATGACTGATTCAAAATCCCTAATTCAGTTCTTATGAAAAAGAAGCTTTCTTTTGATAGGGGTTTTGTAAAAATATCTGCAAGTTGTTTGGTTGTTTCAACAAATTCAATCATGCAATCCCCTTTTTGAACATGATCCCTAATAAAGTGATGTCTAATTTCAATGTGTTTAGTCCTTGAGTGATACACAGGATTTTTAGTGAGGTTTATGGCACTTGTGTTGTCACATTTTATGGGAACAGTGTTGAGATTAATTCCATAATCATTTAACTGTTGCTTCATCCAAATGATTTGTGCGCAACAACTACCCGCCGCAACGTATTCTGCTTCGGCGGTGGATAAAGCCACACTTGCTTGCTTCTTGCTATGCCAAGAAACTAAAGCATTTCCTAGTAAGTGGCAAGTTCCACTAGTGCTTTTTCGGTCTAATTTGCAACCCGCAAAATCAGAGTCCGAATATCCAATTAGGGTACAATCTGCCCCTTTAGGGTACCATAAACCCATGTTTTGTGTGCCAATGAGATATCTCATGATGCGTTTTACCGCGGCGAGATGTGATTCTTTTGGGTTCGATTGAAAACGTGCACACATGCAAACACTAAACATTATATCAGGGCGACTAGCAGTAAGATAAAGAAGAGAGCCTATCATACCTCTATACTTACTTATGTCGATGGATTTACCATTTTCATCCTTGTCAAGGTAACAGGATGTGCTCATGGGAGTTGATAGTTCTTTTGAATTGTCCATCCCAAACTTCTTAAGAAGCTCTTTGCAGTACTTTGACTGATTGATGAATATTCCTTCCTTTGATTGCTTTATTTGCAACCCAAGAAAGTAGTTGAGCTCCCCCATCATTGACATTTCAAATTCACTTTGCATAATTTTTGAAAAATCCTTGCACAAAGCTTCGTTAGTGGCACCAAAAATTATGTCGTCCACATATATTTGCACAAGTAAAATGTCATGCTTTTTATTTTTGATAAAAAGTGTGGTGTCAACTTTTCCTCTTTGAAAACCATTTTCAAGTAAGAATTTGCTTAGGCGTTCATACCAAGCCCTAGGGGCTTGCTTTAGTCCATATAAAGCCCTTTTCAGTTTGAAAACATGGTTTGGAAATTCATAATTTGTAAAACCAGGAGGTTGATCCACATAAACCTCTTCTTGAATAAAAACCGTTCAAGAAGGCGCTTTTGACATCCATTTGAAAAAGTTTAAAGTCCATGATGCAAGCAAAAGCAAGAAGCATACGAATAGCCTCTAGTCTAGCTACGGGAGCATAGGTTTCATCAAAGTCTATGCCCTCTTGTTGGTTATAGCCCTTAGCAACAAGTCTAGCTTTGTTTCTAGTTATTATTCCATTTTCATCTAGCTTGTTACGAAAAACCCACTTAGTTCCAATTACTAAATGGTTTTTGGGTTTAGGGACTAATTCCCAAACATCATTTCTTTCAAATTGGTTTAATTCTTCTTGCATGGCAAGTGTTCAATGTTCATCTACTATGGCCTCATCAATGTTATTAGGTTCAATTTGAGAAACGAAAGCCATGTAATGACATATTTGATTAAGAGAGTTTCGAGTTGTTACCCCTTTTGATATATCACCTATTATGTTGTCAAGAGGATGGTGTCTTGAAGTTCTCCATTCTCTTGGTAAATCTGGAATGGGTGTCTCTTCTTCTTGTGGAGGTGGTTGATCAATAATGTTCTCCTCTTGAGTTCTTTTCTCCTCAAGACGAGTGTTTCCCAGAATTTCTGCAACATCATCAACACTTTCCTCTACTACAATTTTAGGGTTAGTCTCATCAAAAGATACATGCACAGATTCTTCAATGGTCATAGTTCTTTTATTATATATTCGAAAAGCTTTACTAGAATTGGAATATCCAAGAAATATACCTTCATCAGCTTTAGCATCGAACTTACCAAGATTTTCTTTACCATTATTTAAAACAAAGCACTTACATCCGAATACGTGAAAGTGGGAGATGTTAGGCTTCCTTCCCTTGTAAATTTCATAGGGCGTTTGTTTCAAAATAGGTCTTATAAGGACTCTATTCATCACATAGCATGCCGGTGCTTACCGCGTCTGCCCAGAAATACTTAGGAAGGTTGGTCTCATTGAGCATCGTCCTCGCTAGCTCTACTAGAGATCTATTTTTCCTTTCCACCACCCCATTTTGTTGGGGAGTCCTTGGCTCGGGAAAAATTATGCCCGATTCCATTTTCAGTACAAAAGGCCTCAAATGCCTCATTTTGGAACTCACCACCATGATCACTTCGGATAGTTACAATGTTTAATCCCATCTCGTTTTGAATAACCTTGGCAAGTTTACGAAAGGCACCGAAAGCGTCATTTTTATGAGACAATAAACAATGTCCATGTATAGCGAGACTAGTCATCCACAATTACAACGTGCATAGTAATTACCACCAAAGCTCATGGTTCTAGATGGACCAAACAAATCCATATGTAAAAGCTGTAAAGGCCGGTTTGTAGAAATAACATTTTTAGTTTTTGAAAGAGGCCTTTACTTGTTTTCCTTTTTGACAAGCATCACACATTTTGTCTTTTTCAAAACGGAGCTTTGGTAAACCAATTACTAAGTCCTTGAGAACCAACTTATTAAGATGGTCCATGTGAATATGGGCCATCCTCCTATGCCATAGCCAAGTTTCATCCTCTTTGCTAATTAAACAGCAATACATCATTTGAAGGTAGGTCATCCTAAGCAAACCATATAGATATTTCCAATTCTTTGTCCAATTAACTTGGTTTGATTTTTAGAATCTATGACCGTGCATTTTAAGTTATCAAACACAACATTGAAGTTCTTATCACACAGTTGGCTAATACTCAAAAGATTGTGTTTTAAACCTTCAACATATAAAACATTTTCAATGATGGGATTTGGACTCTTACCAACCGTTCCAATTCCCAAGATTCTACCTTTGTTGTTGTCACCGTAGAAAACAAATCCACCCTTTTTGGGTGTGAGAGAGGAGAACTTGTTTTTGTCTCCCGTCATGTGCTTGGAGCATCCGCTATCAAGATACCAATTTGAGTTCCTTGCTTTCAAGCACACCTACAAAACAATTTCAAGTTTTAACTTTTGGTACCCAAGTCATGTTGGGTCCTTGAGAGTTAGCTTTGGGCGCATTGCCCTTTTTAACCCATACCTTCTTCCCTTTTGACATTCACATTCTTTCTAGCATTGCAAATAGATGCAGTATGACCCTTTCTACCACAATAGAAACATTTTACAAAAGGACTACTAGAAGTATTGGTTGGGCTAAAAAACTTTTTAAAGGATTTTTCATGTAGTTTAGGGTGATAACCCAAGCCGGCTTTATCATAGGTTCCTTTTTGATTTCCTAGCAAAACATTGAGCTTGTCTCTCCCATTTGTAAATTTTGCAAGAATATCATACAAGTCCTCAATGTTTGTTTTTCAAAACACTACATTCATTGCATTTTGAAATTTCATTTATTTTGTTTTCACATGATAAGCATGATGAGGTTTTGTTTGAAAGGTTTGTTTTTCCTTGATAGCCTCCATTTCTTTATTTAATAAACACTATTTTTGTTTCAAGATTAGAAAATGGTTTTCTTTGAAGATAAAATGATTTTCCTAAGACGCATGCTTTCATTATTCAATTCTTCACATGCACAAAGTAAATCATCATATGACAATTCATTTTCAATTTCATTATCAGTTACCTCATCCTCATCGTCCTCATGATTGGCCATAAGGCAAAGGTTTGCCTCCTCGTTGTCGGATTCATCGGAGGAGTCCATGTCATTGTCTTCCCAAGCAATGTATGCTCTCCTTCCTCTTTTGTCCTTTTGTGGCCTCTTTTCAAATTTGTCATTCTTCTTTTGACTTAGAGGACACTCGGGCCTTATGTGACCTTTCTTTTTGCAGTTGAAGCACGTTGGCACATAAGTGGTTCCTTCTCCATCAACCTTCTTTTGAGGAGTGAAGCTTGGTTGTGTTTTCCCTTTGTTCCTCATAAATTTTCTTAAATTTTCTTACCATTAGACTCATATTCTATCTCCTTCACCAAGCTCATCAAGTTCATCAAAGTCAATATCCTCCTCATTTGTTTCACTTATACTTGCTTTGAGAGCAAGCCCTTTCTTTTTCTTATCACTTTCCTCACTTTCAATGAGGCGGTTCAACTCAAGTTCATGTTCCTGCAATTTACCAAATAGAGTTGCCAAAGACATAGATGTTAAATCACGTGATTCGGAAATCGCAGTTACTTTGGGTTGCCAACTTCTATTTAAACATCTAAGAACTTTATTTATTTAAATCTTCATTATTAAACACCTTCCCAAGAGCCCTAAGATGATTTATTATATGGGTGAAGCGTTTTTGCATATCTTGTATGCTTTCACCTTGTTTCATCCTAAATAGCTCATACTCATGGGTTAATGTGTTCATCCTAGCCCTTTTGACCTCGGTAGTGCCTTCATGGGTCAATTCAAGGGTGTCCCACATTTCTTTAGCGGTCTTGCAATTTGAGACCCTATAGAACTCATCGTAGCTTAAAGCTGAGGTGATGATGTTCCTAGCTTTCAAATTGTATTGGACCTTTTTCTTTTCCTCGTCGGTCCAAAGAGTTTTATGGTTTATCCACCGAAGCACCATTAACTTCGTGCCTGGGGATAAATGGACCATTTTCGACAGCATCCCAAATATCAATATCAGATGCTTCTAAAAAGATTTACATTCTTTCTTTCCAATAACCATACCCTCACCATCGAACGATGGAGGTCTTTTTACGGAATTAGCCCCTCATTACGAAAACTGTTTGAAGTCATCTTTCCTCTTGAGACGGTTTCGTCCTTTATATCCAAGAGTTAAGCTCTGATGCCACTTGTTGACAAGTGACCTCAAACACAAGAGGGGGGTGAATTGTGTGTGAATTGATTTTTGAAAACTTTAGGGAAAATGTAAACCCCTACGGTTTTAAAAACTTGTTTTGATAAAACAATAACATTTAAAGTAATTGGACAACCGTTTATGATAATTCAAAGCGTATGGAAAATAAAAACCGTTTGCCGATAAATAAAAAGAGATTAAGGTGAAGGAAGATGACAACCAGTGGTGATGTATCCTGGTTCGGCCCCCCTCACACCAGACTACCCCACGTGGGCCCCGTACCGTCCAGTTCCCCCTCAAGGCAATACGACCTCAAGGGATTTCAAATCCAACTCTAGTGTTTTTTAAAACAGGCTAAACTCGAACCTTTAGCAAAATGTAATGAAGAATTCTTAACACAATCACAGGAACTTAACCTCATCCCTTTGTGGCAAGAAACCCTCAAGAAAACCGTTCGTGAGAATCATCACTACCTCTCACTAAAAAAAAAACAACAAACTTATAAAAGTGTTTACAATGGGAAAAGAGAACACAACTGACAAAAGTGCAGATAATGAAACTAAAATTACAACACTTGAAGCAAGATCAAAATAGCGAATCAGACACCCTAGGCATAGTGGTGTAATTATCTATGTTTTATGCCTTCAATATTATGTACAATTACTGGAATCACGTGGTAAGTGCAAGAGTAAAAGAAAGATCGTAAATCCAGAAGTTATAAGCACAATAGAGAGTCTAGCAAGAGAGAGTCAACCTTACAGAATGGGGGCGTTGTATTTGTTTTTGTTGCCATGGCCTGCCCAGGCTACCTATTTTAAATAGAGAAAATAGGTGTTTAGGGTTCAGTGAAATTTAGGTCCCAAGCCTCTCAAGAAAAGTGCATTTCCAGCCCTCGCAGCACATAACCTCCACGATCTATCCGATTTAGCTGTGCACCCACCACCAAAGTCCCCATTCAATCGATTATTTAAGTGTTGTTCCCATTGAAGCGCGCCGTATGGACAACAGACACGGTCCCCATAATCGTTTTTACAACCATCAACCCCCCCTCCGATTAATAGTTTCCCTTCACTAGCTTTTTCCCCAAAAGAAAGATAAATTCGATTTACCTTAATCGATTATGAATTTGTACTGACTCTTTCCATAAAAGGCTATAATGTCGATTGAACATAATCAATTTACAGGGGGTTTTTTTCGGTTGAAAGCCAATGTTCTTGGAAGATCCAGTTTAAAGGTACCCATAATCCGATTTTTATCCAGACTTTAATACAATCCGATTAATTACCATAGTTTTTGTCAAATTTCGACAACTCAATGGCTTTAATATCATAATTACT
>JAPCYP010000340.1:0-67715 GCA_035048595.1 Echinosophora koreensis | reverse complement strand
TATTAGTTAAATAATACAATAATTATGAAATTAAAATAATTGAGTTAGATATTTTTGTTTGTTTTTTAACAGACAATTGTAATATTTCTACTCTTTACTTATTTATATATTTTTGTAAACAACTTATTTATAATTTTTATCTATTCTAACTATGGGCGTTAGTCATTTCAGCCCGTCTCATTTAGACCCACCCTTTTAAATTTTCAAGTTAAACGGATTAGAATGAAATATATGAGCTTAAATGGACTAGATTTTTATCATCCAAGCCTATTTTAGGTTTAATAAATTTATATAAAATAAGCTTAATAAAACATTCAAATCATAAATTTCAAGCTTTTAATTCTGTTTTCTAAAGCAAAATTATACAAATCTAAGCATCAAAGTAACCTAAGTTGATCAATATATTCAAACGTAACAAATTCACTCATTTTATCTAGGTTAAAGTAATGTTTTGGTCCCTATACGTGACACTGATTTTCAATTTGGTCCCTATACGTAAAAGTTATCAATTTGGTCCCTATATGTGACACTGATTTTCAATTTATACGTAAAAAGTTATCAATTTAGTCCCTATACGTGACACTGATTTTCAATTTGGTCCTATACATGACACTGATTATCAGTTTGGTCCCTATACGTGACACTGGTTTTCAATTTGATCCTCACCGCTAATTGGTCCCTATATAAGAGTGACCAAATTGCAAATTATTATCACATGTAGGGATCAAATTGAAAATAATTGTCACATGTAGGGACCGATTTCAATTTTTTTTGTTGAATTGGTCCCTACATGTGACAATAATTTGTAATTTAGTCCTCTTATATCCGGACCAATTAGCGGTGAGGACCAAATTGAAAACCAGTGTCACGTATAGGGACCAAATTGATAACTTTTTTACGTATAGGGACCAAATTGAAAACCAATGTCACGTATAGGGACCAAATTGATAACTTTTTTACGTATAGGGACCAAATTGAAAACCAATGTCACGTATAGGGACCAAATTGATAACTTTTTACGTATAGGGACCAAATTGAAAATCAGTGTCATGTATAGGGACCAAAACATTACTTTAACCTTTTATCTACTTATTCGCCATGAACCATTGCATTTGAAAAGTATTATACATTTAAAAAAATATCACAAGTTTCCAAGCAACCAAAAAAGTCCATTGTTCCAGGTAGAGGGTTGAGGCAGGGGGACCCCTATCCCCTTATCAGTTTATTATTTGTGCCGAAAGATTATCTACCTTATAAAGAGAGCAGAAAGAAGGGGCGTCTTCATGGTGTCACAATTAGTAGGGTGCTCCATTATCTCTCTCCTTTTTGCAGATGAACTTATTTTCTTTCGGCTAATGATAGAGAAGCCACTGTGATGAAAAATATTTTATCTGATTTTGAATTAGCATCGGTCAAGCTATTAACCTTCAGAAGTCATAAGTTTTTTACAGTAGTAGAAATGTGGGGCAGCTCACATGATATATTACTATATCCTGGTGTGCATATGGTTTGGATACTGGAAAATATTTGGCCTTCCTTTATGCAGAGAAGCAAAAAGGCTACTTTTAATTTTAAAGCCGGATTTGGAAAAGGCAGAGCTTTGGAGTGGTAAGTCCTTTCTAAAGGTGGTAGAAAAGTGCTTATCAAATCAGTTTTGCAAGCGATTCCTTCTATTGCATGTGTAGCTTCTTGATCCCTCCTTCCCTCTGTGATGAGATGCAGGAAATGATGAATTCTTTTTGGTGGGGAAAGCAACCATGGAACTAGAGGTTTACATTAGATGTCTTGGGACAAACTTCAGTCAGAAAAGAATGGTGGAATGGGCTTTTGTAATCTCCAAGTTTTTAATTTGGCCATGCTAGGGAAACAAGGTTGGAGATTATTTCTAACCCTGATGCTATATCTCGTGTCTCAAAGCTAAATATTTTCCCATGGAGATTTTCTGAACTCTAAGCTTGGTGCAAATCCAAGCTATTCTTGGCGTAGCATTTGGTCTTGCCAGGTTCAGTTAAGAAGGACTAAAATGGAGTATTGGTGATGGTCTATGATTCATGTCTTTTTATCACTGGTGAGGATAATGATTATGTGTCTTTTATTGGTCCTCTTAGCAGGAGCTTGTGAATTTAAGAGTTAAGGATATTCTGCTTCCAAACGCGAAACATTGGATATGGGGTTAATTTCAAATATTCTTCATCCAACCATGCAAAAGTTGTCCTTAATGTGCCACTGTTTGACTCAATTCGAGTTGACTCGTTTTTGTGGTGGCCAAACAAGAAGGGTTTTTACACTGTGAAATCAGCGTACCATCTTTGCATGGAGAGAGTGGTAGATTTGTTTCATTTTCGCAAGGAGCGATTGGGACTTGATATGGAAGTTGGATGTGCCGCAAAAAATCAAAATATTTTTGTGGAGATTGTGCCGTGATGTACTTCCAACTAGTAACAGTCTCCAGTCGAGGGGAGTCTGCGGTGTGTGTTTCTTGTTCGGGGCGTTAGGAACTGTTGCATTGTTTCTTTACATGCCAATTGAGTGTCAACTGCTCGAAGCACCTGAACACGTGGACGCAATATCCCACTACTTGTTGATGTCGAGACCTTCTCTCATTTATTTTTCAAGGTAGTGGCTGGGTTTAGTGACCATAGAAGGCATTTGTTTGGTTGGGTCCTCTAGAGCATATGGCGAGCCCGGAATGTTAGATGTGGGAGGATAAAACTGAAACTCATGTGCAGGTTGTGTCAGGGCACTGCATGCTATGGAGGAATGGTCCTATATACTTTTTCTAGTGCCACCAATCGGCCCAAGCCTCTTTTGGTGCGGAATGATAAGTGGGTAAAACCCGGGGCTGGTATGTTAAAGTGTAACACAAATGCCGCTTTTTTCAGAAAGGAGAACATAACTTCTTTTGGCATGTGCATAAGGGATGAAAATGGCTCTTTTGTGCTGGTTAGGAGTGATTGTAGCAGCCCTCTTTGATGGTCCCTGAAGGTGAAGCAGTTGGCCTTCTTGCAGCTATCAAGTGGGTTAGAGACCTTGGCTTATCTAATGTGATTTTTGAGGTTGATAGCAAGGTGGTGGTTGATAATATCTAGGCCAATGTAGAAGACCTCTCGGAGTTTGGTGCTACTATCTCACTGTAGGGACCTTTTGAATTTGATTCCAACTTTTAGATTGATTTTGTTAGGAGATAAGGCAACAATGTTGCTCAAGCTTGCTAGGGCGGCTTTGTCTTATCCTAGTCGCCATATTTTTTATGATATTCTTTTGATTGGAAACGTTATTACTAATGATATGAAATAGAGATGGTTGCTGTAGAAATAATATATAAAAAAAAAACCCTGTCAACTCTTATCATTCTTTTAATAATTGGGCTCTTAATTACATTTGAATAAGGCTGTTAAACGGATTAAGTTGAGATGAAAATATGTTTATTTAAACGAATTGGTATTTTGTTAGGAAAATCAGTATAAAGACTATATATGTTTTAATGGGCCAGCTGCTTTTTATTTTTTAGTGTGTGTTTTACTTTAAGATTGATATATTCTTCATAAAATCGAAACTATAGAGTTAAAATAAAATAAAAATCTAAATGGCACTTCAGTAAAAAACAAATTACAAAAAACATAAGTTTTTATTTTATTTTTATCGAAAACATATTTTAAGTTTATCGATTCTTGTAAAATTTTACACAGACTTCAAATTTCCTTAAGTTAAGTTTAATCTTAATTTTTTATTTTCTTTTTCCATTAATAATATCAAAAGTATCACCTTGTGTTTTTTTTCTACTTTCTTTACAAATATTTAAAATATAATAAATGAATGTAGCATTTTTATAATTGTTAATGAAAATGGAAAATAAAAACGGAAAAAAGAAATAAAGTGGGCCTTAGTTTTTCACTTCCAATCCAATGTAAGAAGTGTTTTTTTTTTTTTTCAAAAAGAAGAAAGTTGTACCGGGCCAGACCATGGTATGGAATGGAACCCATTGGGCTCTATGAATTCGGATCTTTCTTCTGCACCGTTCAGTTCATCTTCTTCTTGAAGTCTCTATTAGGCTATGCCATTGCCAGCTATAAGCATCGATCTGCTGTGACGCTTCTTTGTTGTGTTGTGCTGGGGGCACTGCCATTAACGGTTCATAGTTGAATAGAATTGAGAACATCAACCCACATAGGTAATCAATCTTCCTTCCACATCTTGTTTTCATTTTCAGCTTTCTTACTAAGGTTATGATTGAAAATTGAAATGAAGGGACTAGGGGGATTTGTCGTCGAATACATTTCTGGGTTTTTCTGTTTCCTTTCTAAAGATTTTTTTTTTTACATAATGGAATGCTAAATGAAGAGGGTTGTTGTTACTTAGGGTCCATTACCAAGTTTTCAAATTTTAATCCCTATCAGTTTAACACTAGCTTACTTTCAGATTTGTGTCTGATTCTGGATATTTTCTCTTGGCAACATGTAATGTTTGACTCATATCTTGAGTTGCACAAGTTGAAATTCAACTCTCTTTTAATTTTTTTTAATACAAATCTATGACATAAGGGCCTTCATCTGGGTTTGTTTTCTTATGCAAGTTCACTCTTTTAAACATGGATTGTTGCAATTTGCGAACTTACCTAGGTTTAATCTTGATAATCTCTAATGTTTGGTTTAATTTTTGGATTTATTTTTGGCTGAAACCTCTTTTGGTTAAGATTATACTTGAAAGTCATTTAAAGATTGTTTTATATCTAATGTTAACTTTATGAACTATTAATTTAATCAGAAGCTAGCAATTCATATATACACTCAGGTGGTTCTTCTAGCAAATACCACGCTCATCAACACTAGCTTTTTATTTATTACTTTTGAACTTAATTTAGTGTTGGTTGTGATAGTATGGTGTCTTCTGTGTTGGCGGTTGTGACAATGCACATATACAATATAGAAAAATTAAATGAGCCATTCGTTAGATGAAAATAATAGGCAATGTAAGAAAAGCATTTTTTCATGCTAGAGCATGTTAGAGGTCTGAAAGTTGGTACCAGTCAGTAATATCAGGCTTACACGAGGTTCTTGCAGCAATAAGGGCATATGTGAATCAATGAAAATATAGGTTGCAAATTAATGTCAATAATTAAACTAGTGACGGGCCTTTAGTCTTATGCGCAAAGACATATTTCAATTTCAAATAATAGAAAGAACTATAAATTTTGTAGATCGGTCAGAATCTGCCTCAATTTTATGTAGTTTTTCCCCTTCTGGGTGTGAGATCAGCTTTAACTATTTTATCATTGTGAGGGCAGGCCTAGCAGGCAAGTTCATGGCCTTGGAATTCAATGTTTATCAGCTTGCTAGGACAAAGACACTAGCCCAGGTCTTATCACTTCCTACAGTTTTAGGATATATATCTAATAAGGATAAGTGACAAACCAGGATCATGGTCCATGCATGGACAATATGATGGAATAATATGACTGGGAAATTTCGTAGTGCCAAGAGTAAGATGATGGAAGTTGTATATTTATGGAGGTTATAATTTTTAATTTTTGTAGGTAGACATTTGTCTGTTCTGATTATTGGCTAGGAGATTCCATTTTGCAGCAGGTGATCAATTGTCTGTTCTGATTATCGGCTAGTACCAGATTCCTTTCGTTCTCATAGCAGATTAAGATCAAATTGTCGCTAACATGAGGAAGGATGATTATTTGAGCCAATATCACATGCTTGCAAGGATGATTATTTACCAGGCTTACATTGGATCTGTCCCATTATTTGTTGTAAAATTTTGTATCATACCTCTTTTTGCTAGAAAGTGTGGTGTTTTGCTGATTCACTCTATATTTTCTACTCTCCATTATGGAATGCAATCACAGGTGATACACTCAGCATCTAGAAGGTTGTTGAAAACATGGCCAAGCATCATCCTGATTTAATCATGTGCCGGAAGCAACCAGGAATTGCCATTGGACGACTTTGTGAGAAATGTGATGGCAAGTGTGTCATCTGTGACTCTTATGTGCGCCCTTGCACACTAGTTCGTGTTTGTGATGAATGCAATTATGGATCATTTCAGGGTCGATGTGTCATATGTGGAGGAGTAGGAATATCTGATGCCTACTACTGTAAGGAGTGTACACAGCAGGAGAAAGATAGGGATGGTTGTCCCAAGATTGTTAATTTAGGGAGTGCTAAAACTGATCTATTTTATGAACGCAAAAAGTATGGTTTTAAGAAAAGATGATGTGGCTGGATCACTGAAGTATTTGTATACTTCTTTTTATGCATCATATATTTTACTTAAATATCAGAACCTCTTAAAGGGTTTTGTGCACGTAGGCTTAGCTAATCAATTGTTTATCTTGTTCATCCTTGGATTTTTAGCCAGTGTGGAAGTGTATCAACTTGAAATGAGACTATCCTTGTTTGTTTAATTAGCAACTATTCATCTGTAAACTTTATTTGTGCTTGTATGTCTTAAGCATTGCCGGTTTGGTATTTGTCTGTTTTGATATCTTGAGGTCTTGCGATAACATAAGAAAATACACCCTTAATACTTAATAGAATCAAAGAAAATAAATAGAAAATAAGATAAGGATATATAAGATGAAGAACTTGATAATTAAGCTATGTTATTCGTTTTATATGTTTTAAACTTTTAATTTAATTCTTATTAGCTATCTATTAAAACTTAAAAATAAATTCATCTATTACAGATCAGTAAGGGTGTAATAAAACATCTGCTGGTGCAAAAGTTCTTTGGCAAACACGTAGCAGCCCACGTGCAAAAACCATATCATTATCACCTTATGATAATAATAATAATAATACCTGCCATGCCAGTGATGGTGGATGATGCATCAATAATGTCTCCGTAAATCAGTCAAGTCAAACTGAACCAGCCCAAATTTCTGGAGCTTATCCACTCTCCCTTCACCTTCATCACTCCCTGTTCTGATGCAATCTTAAACTTGTTCCACACCAATCTCCTTTCTCTCATGCAATCTTCTTTTTTAGACATCCTCGTCCACACATACATGTTTCCTATCTGACATCCTCGTACACAGCAACACACGTACACCATGTCTTGGTTCAGAAACCTGTCCAAATTTTCTGCCCTCAAAGCACCCCACAGACCCAGAAACACAGACCCTTTTCACCTCTTGCCACCTTTCACTTTTCTCTCTCACTTCACCACCACTGCAGAGAAGAACAACCCTCCTTCCGCTCACTCTGGAGGTTTGGGACCAACCAAGCCACACGAGAAACCCCGTGTGGTGGTGTTGGGTACGGGCTGGGCAGGGTGCAGGCTCATGAAGGGGTTGGACCCTGAAATCTATGACATTGTTTGTGTCTCACCACGCAACCACATGGTTTTCACCCCACTCTTGGCTTCCACCTGTGTTGGAACCTTGGAGTTTAGATCTGTTGCTGAGCCTGTTACAAGGATCCAACCTGCTATTTCAAGGGAACCCGGTTCTTATTTCTTCCTTGCCAATTGTACTGGCATTGATACTGATAAGCATGTGGTATGTTGACTTTGTTTTGTTTCATGGTGTATATTTATGTTTTCTTCTGCTGAAGTTTTTGTTCAATTTCCTTAATTTTTATTACATAGAAGGCTTGATAAGGTTCGTATGGTTTTAATTATGGTGGGGGGGAAGAGTTTGTGAAAGATCTTATAGGGTAGGATGAGGATTCAAGTTCCTCAAAGAATAGGATCCTTTTTTTTTTATTTGGTCAAAAAAGGGGAGGGGGTTGAAAAGTACATGTGGCATAAATATCGGATTCAGATTCATTGCCGTCACTGTCCCACGCGATCACTACAATCATTGAGATGCATTGTTAGATCAGTGTTCTTTCATTTTTTAATGCATACTATGCATCCAACGGTGCATTTTAGTGACTGCAGTGAATGTGGGGGTGCAGTGACTTGCAAGCAATCCAAATACATAAATATCTAGTTCGTGTTTGGATTAGCATATGGTGTTCAAAATCTTACATAAAACTTCTTAAAAAAAGTGATCACCCTTTCCTAAAATTTAATCTAATCCAAAGTTCCAAACATGAACCTACTGATTTATGTTTGATAGACTTTTGGGTGAGATATGGTAAATCTTAGAATTTTATTGTATTTTTTAAAACTAATGTAGTTCTTAGTAAGAAGAATGGGTGGAAGTGATTACATTAAATGTCATATTAAATTGAGCATGATGTGATCACTTGATGATGAACGTGTATATTAAACATGCATTATATAACCTATGCTTTCAGCATAAGTTTCTGCAACTGTTATATGCAAGAATTTCCTATACCCCCATTATGTATTCAAGGATTTAGCAATACATTACGTATTTGATTGTGTGACCAGAAGTGTGTGCTACCAAATACATGTTTAAAGATGGAAAATCATGAATTTCTTGTCTAGGAAAAGAATCATGGAAATGTTTGGAATGTGTTCTGTTACTGGATTGAACTTTCTCCCCCATTTGTATTGGAACGACTAGATTTATTGAAAGCTTGAAACCAATAAAATGTATCTTATTATAAATGGATTATTGAAATTTGGTTTTTGATGGAGGCCAACTGCATTGTTTGATCCTTGTGGTCAACCCTAATAATGCTTTGGTTGTTGTTGTATTGGTACTCAAGCTTTCCAAGGCAGTGCCTGGAATTCGAAACCCGAATGAAAATTCAATTGCATATCTATTTCTTCTTACTCTCTCCTTCTTGCTCTGAACAAAAGGGTATGATACTAGTATTAGTTGAAATAATGGTACTCAAATCTAATGCATGGTTTTAAAGGTGCAATGTGAGACTGTGACTGAAGGAACGCAGACACTAGATCCTTGGAAATTTACAGTTTCATATGATAAGCTAGTAATTGCATTAGGAGCACAACCCACCACTTTTGGAATTCAAGGAGTCAATGAACATGCAATTTTTCTTCGTGAAGTTTACCATGCACAGGAAATTCGTCGGAAGTTGCTCTTGAACTTGATGCTTTCAGATGTTCCAGGTGCAACAGTCTTGCCATATTAGCTTAATATGAAGTTGTTTGACAATATTGCTTGTTATAACATCACCTCTGTAATATGTATTTGATTTGTATGCAGGGATTACAGAAGAGGAAAAGCGAAGGCTTTTACACTGTGTGGTTGTGGGAGGTGGTCCCACTGGAGTTGAATTCAGTGGTGAACTTAGTGACTTTATCATGAGAGATGTTCGTCAGAGATATTCTCATGTGAAGGATTATATCCATGTTACTTTAATTGAGGTATGCTTAGAAGCATTAAATATGTGATACAATCAAATAGATTATAGATCGTATGTTTCCTATTCTTGCCATTGTATATGTTCAATCAATGTCCAGCAATTTTTGCCGGTGTAACGGTTAGAAACACCTTAGAGTTCCTGGGAGCCATTTTTGTTATGATAAATTATCATTTGTTCATGCCAGAAATGTCTTTAAGGTAGTTTATGTTGCTAACCAATTTATTTATGCTTTCCAGGCAAATGAGATATTGTCTTCCTTTGATGACAAACTCAGGCAATATGCTACCAAACAGTTGACAAAGGTGAGCTATGTTGAAAGAGTTTCTTAACTGTTTGTTCAACATGTTCCTTTGATTTTGAACTTCTGAATTTCATATGATAAACTGAACTCTGCTTTTCGGTTAGAAAAAACTAGTCTATGATGTTAATTACCAAAAGGCCAAGTATAATCATGATACACTGTTTCTAGCAGAAGCATTTGGAATCTTTTATATAATCAATGGGACTCTTCATAGTACAATCAGTATGCTGAAAACTGATTCATAGGGTAGCTGTTAAAATTTTAAGGCATTAATTTTCTCAGTCAGGAGTCCATCTTGTCGTGGCATTGTTAAAGATGTTGAAGATGAGAAGATTATCCTTAATGATGGTACGGAGGTTCCATATGGGTTGCTGGTATGGTCTACTGGTGTCGGTCCGTCGCCTTTTATTCGCTCTTTGGATCTCCCTAAATCTCCTGGTGGAAGGTTGTTCTTTGTACTTAACATAGTTGCAATTTTTTTTTCTGTTGACAACCATTGCATATTTACAAGTTGCCAGCTGATTTCTGCTTAGATTTAGTATTTTGATCTGTCTTATCAGAAAAGCAGGATCACCATTGTCCAAAGATATATGCATGTATTAAAAGACTGAGTTTGATATAAATGAAACTTAATCTTACATCAATATATGTCTTTCCATGAGCCGAAATTCTAAATTCATTGTCGGATTGAGAATTTATTTCCTGCATATCATACTCATAAAATTTCACATAATCAAAGATTTCTTTTTGTAATATATTGTTTTAAAAAATAAGAGTATATCAATAATTTGATTATGTATTCATTCTTATTTGAATTTTCCAAAATCTGGCATAAAATATCAATATGTAAGATACTTATAACTCAATGGTTGAATTCATTAATCATTTTCTATAAGTAGTTAGATTGTGGTGTATGTCAAGTCCGACATTGGTGTCAATTGACCTCTACCCATATGTATATGTTGTTGCTTTTGCTTCCCTATTCATTTGTGCCCTATAAGTTTCTCTTGCTGTGCTGCATTATGTTTCCTTTGTATTTGATATACAGTTTATGTGCCCCCGTCTTGCCTTCATGTTCCTTTTATTTCATGGTAACTACAACTTTAGATTACTGTATCATCCTATTCGAATTCTGAATGTTTTCTCTTCACAGGATTGGCATTGATGAGTGGCTTCGTGTCCCTTCAATACAGGATGTGTTCGCGATAGGTGACTGCAGTGGATATGTTGAAAGTACTGGAAAACCAACGCTTCCAGCTTTAGCCCAAGTAAGTGAGATTGGGTTATTACTTGTTAGTGTCTCCTATGTACACTTTCATTTATTAAATTCCCGCAATGTGTAGTTTTGGTTTTATACTAAGGCCTTTGTCTCTTACACATTTCATTGTCAATGTATTCCTTTTATTGTTAGTAGTAGCGGTTTATGGGTGTACTGGTGTAGTGGTGTTGCTTTGTTTCTTCTTTTCCTGAGAGCTTATTCCTTGGCATTTGTCATGAACCATCTCTCCCTAAAGCCTAAGCTGTTGGGTGAAGGCACATGAATGAATTATAATGTACCATCTCGCGTGAAAGCCCTTAGAGGTTGAAGGGTGGACAAAACACATATCCATTTTGACCATGTGCTGAAATTCACTTTATTTAGAAAAATGGGATGACAAGGATCTAACTTTAGAACACTCGGTCATAAAGGATCTGATACCATGATATGAACCATCTTTCTCTAAAGTTTAAGCTGTTCAGTGAAACCATATGAATGACTTTATTATATCTCTAACACCATTTAATTTCCACAGGTGGCAGAGAGGCAAGGTAAATATTTAGCATTCTTATTAAACAAAATAGGTAAAGCCAATGGAGGCCATGCAAACAGCATAAATGAGATAGACATTGGGGATCCATTTGTTTACAAACATCTTGGTAGCATGGCAACTATTGGCAGTTACAAGGCTCTGGTGGATCTTAGACAGAGCAAGGTGATATTTATCATTCCTAAGCTTTTTTTTTGGTGCATCAAAAACTTATATGTATATAGATCGATTGACTCTTGTATCTCCTACAGGAAGCGAAAGGGTTATCTCTGGCAGGGTTTCTTAGTTGGTTTGTTTGGCGCTCAGCATATCTGACTCGTGTCATCAGCTGGAGGAATAGATTCTATGTAGCCATCAACTGGGCTACAACTTTTGTGTTTGGCCGTGATATAAGCAGAATATGAAATTCTTCAAGGTAACTACTTGCTGCATATGAAATATTTCAACACACTTTTTGGGAGCTGAGTTTTTATTCTACCTGTGGGATTTGTAGAGAGTTTACATATATCCATTAAAAACTTTGTTCCTGGGATTGAGTAGTTGCAGGATCTGATTATTTTTTTTTTCTGTTGGTGGGGTGCTCTTCTTTGTAATAGTTCTTGTCTTTATTTTTGTATATGGGTTTGAGTATTCTTGTACTCTTATCAATACATTTTTAATTACACCAACAGTTGGCCTTCAGATGATATTTATATTTAAAGGTTGCATTGCAGGTTATTTTCACAAGCAATAAGAGGATCATGAAGTATATTCAATTGGATCATTTTGGAAAACATATTTCAAAAGCTAGTAATTCTCAAGAGATGAATACTGAACAGCAAGGAACTGTAGTAGTTCATGGTGTTTGTAAATGTTCAAATTGGTAAGAACAGTGGTAATAGAAATGAGGCTACTCCAGAGCTGGCTCGAAGAGAAGGCAATAAATTTGGCTTTTTGGTTTTTATGCATATCATAGTGCACACGTCATGATTCAATTTGTAGCATTTCATATATTGAGCCCCAATAAATCAGTTTTCATGTTTATATACTGTTTACCAAATGTATGACCACATTACCAAAATAATAAGAGAATTTCTACGAAGCCTACTTAAATCATATGGTTTCAAAACCCTATGGTTCCCACATAAGATAAAATTATAATAATAAAACGATAAAATAATGAGTTTATCTGAAGAAATAATAATAAAATTCAAAGGTAATAGAAAAAATAATGGAAGAGACTAATAAAAATATTATTCAACTAATGAAAAATAAAAATAAAAATTCAAATTATACTTATAATAAGATTCAGAAAGGACAAAGTGAAATAAATAATATAAGAGATATACTAAATAATATAAGTAAAGGTAAAGAAATAGATGAAAATAGAGATATTGAAAATGTTAGAAAATTTCTTGAACAATTAGAAAATCTTTTAGAAACTCTAGGGAAATTAATTATCCAACATATGAAAAAGAAACTCTAGCATTAATCCGAATGTTGGAAAAAGTGATCCTAAATAACGATCTTAAATATTATCTTGAGATATATAACGATCCTAAATATTATTTATTTGATTTTAAATTCTACTGTGATCCTTATTATTATGTAGATTTTAATGGTGATGATGATGATTTGGTCTTTATTGATGAATAAAATACTACCCTAAAAAATGAATAAATTAAAAATATTTGAAATTATTAGGGTGGTACCGATTTGGTATCAGAGCTAAGTAAATAAAGTAATATAATGAATAACTATCATAGTATAGATTTTTTTTTTATGTAAATTAAGTATGTTATATTTAACTAATCAAAATTATTCAAGAGATTTAGTACAAGAATTAAAAGATGAAGTTACAGAAGTATGTAATTGATATATGAAATATCATTATGAATATTGTGATTGTAATATGATAGAGAAATAGAATTAATAAAAGTAATAATTATTAAAATAGAATCATGGATAGAATAATGAGAAATATTCTAAAGATTTTTTTTTTTTTTGAAAAAGGAGGAGAGAGAAAATAATGAAGGGGGTTTCAAACCCCTCCGTTTTTCAATGTTCCTGCAGCAGCTCCCAAATAATAATATCGTCTATCAACAGATTGTTTGAATGGAAAAGTTTTAGGAATCAGTCATTATTGCAACTGATACGAATCCCTCCCATTGTAACTGCCGTTGAGTGAAAATCAAGACAATTTTACACCCACAATTGACTTTCTATAAAATGAGTTTTTATGAAATAATAACCACAATTGAATTGGAAGTTTGTCCCGTGCACATGATATTCAATTAATTTTGCTTTAAGAAGTCGTAATTACAACATATACTATTTCTATGATCTGTGGTTTCGTTTTTGTTTGATCTTTGGCTCATTCACGTTTGACTTTGTTACAGTATCTTGATATAGTTTCATCAGTACATTTCTAAGAACACGTCTAGTTCAGGGGTCTTCTACTTTGACAGAGTAATGTAGCCTTCATTGCCTATTATTCTCATTCAATTTTGGCTAAATTACATTTTTGGTCCCCAAATTGTTTTTCAATATTCAATTTGGTCCCTACGTTTTTAAAATGTTCATTTTGGTCCCTAAGTTCCTAAAACTTATTCAATCGAGTCCTTCTGTCAAGTTGACCAACGGACATGGACGTTGACCCGATCTGGTCCGTCGGAATTGGGGACCAAATTGAACATTGAAAAACAAATTTGGGGACCAAATTGAATATTGAAAAACAATTTGGGGACCATTATTTTGGGGTCAACGTCCGTGTCCATTAGTCAACTTGATGGAAGGACTCGATTGAATAAGTTTTAGGAACATAGGGACCAAAATGAATATTTTAAAAACTTGAGGACCAAATTGAACATTGAAAAACAATTTGGGGACCAAAAGTGTAATTTAGCCTTCAATTTTTTACGTAGTAGGAGTTACTTGAGCTGATAATAGCAAAAACTATCAGAATCTTGAAAAAAAGTAGAACGAGAGTGTAAGCCTATAAAAAGCTTAAAATTAACTGTCTTCAGCAGTTACTAGGTTCTTTCAATAAAGAAAATTCAAGTTCCAGAATAAACAGGTGGAAACCTAATAACTTGATATTCCTATATATGTCTGCATAGCGTCTACTTCACAAAGCAATGGCAGGTCCAATTGCATCATTCATGCCTGGTCAAAGAGAACTCTCCATGGAAAGCAGATGAACTAAGGCCATAATTCTGGCACACCGTTGGCAAATCTAGAATTTGCCATCTTTTTACTAATCAAATCCTTCAACTCTATCTCTCCAGGAAACCTTCCTTCCTTCAGTTTAGAGAACACCTTCAAAGGGCATAAGAATTTGAAGGGGTTAATAACAATTCAAAGGTATTGAAGATGGCATATATTTACGTTGACCTTCTAACCACCATCTTGGTAATTCTAGAGTCAGAAAGGGGCATTAGGAGTAACCTACGGATTTGATTTTCAAACACCATATGGCCGATGAGACAATACTTGAAAGAATAGTTTTATCACTATACAAATAAACCCAACAGTAAACAGTAATGATCCAACAAATTATATACTTCTAAACACTGAATGCAAGAAACCCAATGATCGAAATATTATGTTGCAAAACCGAATACACAATAAGTTGAAAGTTTGAAAGTAATGTATAAAACAGCTCCCTCCCAACTAGCCAGAAAAAGCAAGTAGATATAATGGTAATCTGAAAGTAAATGTTCCAAACTTAAGGGGTCAGAAGAAGAATTTCCTAGGGGGCGTTATTTGGCAATTGGCATATCAAAATGTTTCTCATTTTGCTGAAGTGGAGGACAGACCCCTATTCCAGAGTCTGCCAACAATCTCTAAGTAAGATCTTGTTGGCAGATATCTTAAACTAGTTTTAGGTTGTTAAATACCAAATTTCCCAATGCCAATGGCATTCAATAATAAACAAAGAGCCACCATGAAAAAATAATGAAACTGGGAAGACCATAATTGATGATAATGCTAAAATAATTTAAGATGGTACCCATAATTTTCCTATGATTATTTAGCTAACTGGGAAAATCATATGAAGTGAAAACAATGTTGATATAACTAGTCATGTGAGAGAACTATCCTATTATGACGGACTACATGTGCTCACAAAGAGTAAAAATTGGAACAAAACTTGCATTCGCCACAGAGAAAGATCAGAAGTTCCAGTAGCAATGAATATTTACTAAAATATTTTATGGAATAAAACAAAGAAACAAGGCACTAACCAGTTCACCATTGAAGTAAACTTCAAATGCACCAGAGCTGTGTAAGAATGACTGCAAAGTATTTCCAAGAAGCCAGGTACTTGCGATGGTCCCAAACTTATTAGCACGCAAGTTGTAATACCAAGGAGGGGGTGCAACAAAACCCAACATTGGGAAAATCTGTTCCCCTGCAACTACAACCCCTATAACTCCAATCTGCACAACTGGAACTACTTTGCTTAGCAGGCGCTTTGGAAGTGACGGGGGATAATTTGCGAGAATAACCTCAGTTCCAGGAAAAGCAATCTCCAACATATTCTTCATCGTTACTGCTGTTCCCCTACATCCAACATAATCACCCATTTACACCAACTTTTCCACTCTAAATGCTGTAACAACTCAAGAAATGAACCGATTATAAGAAACATTAAACAGTAAGGAAAGTAAAGATCTTGAACAATACTTCTCTGGATAACTGCTGATAATCCAAACCCCAAAGCTATGAAGCACCAATACTTAAAAATGGTTGTTGTCCCAACATCGGATATGTATCATAATGGATATACATACTTGCATACCAATACAAATGGGACTCCACATTATTTATATAAAAATAGCCTTCTACTGTGTAATGAAAAAAGCTAACTTATGAAACATTAAGGATCGTTTGCTTTGTTTTGATTATGTTTACTATTTTCAAATTTTTGTACGGTTAACAGAACGAAAACAATAAGACATTCTTGCAATTATTAATAAAAACATGAAACTATAAACAAAGCAAATGGGTTGTTATATATTTAGTCTAATTTAAATTTTTTGTTGTTATTATGATATTAATTTCATTTGGTATCTTAGAGTGTCCTATAATTTGTAGAATTTCCCGTATGCACGAATTGGTGTCGTATGGTACCAGTGTTAGCTCCAAAGCATATGATATACAACTTTGAGAAGAGAAACTTTTGCTTGCTGGATGCATAAAAATATAAAATTGATGGCTGATATAAATTAGTGAGTTGAATTCCCCTAATACCCAGAAACTAAAAGAGAGAGTTAAGCTCAAAATCATTTCCTTTTTTATCATTTGTCTCTCTTCAAATATAATAAAAATTGAAGAATAGCAGTATCAAAGCAGAAAATAAAATAAAACAAAAGAAAGACGGGTTGGTACTAACTTGTAGGAGCAAGAAGAGCAGAAATTGATGTTGACAGTGTTGCCGATACCCACACCTCCTCCAATGGGATTGTCGCTTGCTTTCTAAGAGAAGACACCGATTATTATTGTTAAGATAGTAATGATGATGAAAAGTATGGATTGAAATTACCTGGGAGGAGGGGAAGTCAATGACGGTTACAGGGTCAGCCTGGCGGTGGTGAGAGGGCTTCTTCGGAGGTGGCGGCGGCGACGGCGGAGATGAGAAGAGGGATAAGATATCGGAACAGAGGAGGAAGAGTGGCAAACCCACCAACACAAGCTGAGCTCGATCCATCGCTAACACCAAGATGACACAGACAGGATGAATCGATCTCTTTTTGGTCGTGAGAGAAAGTATAGGTAGAAAAGAGTTTTTATTATTAAAAAAAAAACTGCTCAAAGGCAAGCTTGTGTGAAGCATCGAATCTATTTAGTATTTACCTTCATTTTCTAAAATACATTGAGCATAAAACAATAAAATACATTAAATCTTAACTCCTTAAAATTAGTATTATTCAATCCCGACGAGACAGGTCGGTCGAACCGGTTCAACAGAAAATCAAACCTACGATCAATTCGATCAATACTCCCTCCGGTCTCTATTGTAAGCAAAAATTAAATGGGACACACATATTAAGATAGTTAGTTGATCTCATTTAAAAGAGTCATTGGGAATAAAAAATTAAGTTTGTTACCTAAATTACCCTTCCTCTTATTTATTAAGCTTGTGTTATTAAGAATAAAAGGAGTCATTGGAAAACAAAATTTGTATTAAATGAAGGGTAATTTGAGAATAACTTCATTAAATGAGAAGAAAGTAGTTGAAATTTGCTTATATTTTGGACCAAAAAATTTGGAAATTTTTACTTACATTGTGGACCGGAGGAAGTATATCATAATTGACGTCATCAAATCGTAATTGAACCAATTTGGACTGTTGGGTCCAAGGTCGGCTTGTTTTGCTGCCAAATGCTTTCCAAGACGCAACCAAAATGTCTATATGAGGTTTGATCCCTAGTCCTGACAGACATCTTAGAGCAATTATGTCACTACGTCCGATGACTCACTTGATATTTTTTGACAGATATATTATAAATACATATCTTTATTATAAAACTTACAAATTTGATATATATTAATTCATGCAGTTTGATCAATGATTTCCTGGTTTGATGAGTGATCCATTGACATAATACTCTGACCTAGTAGATGACTAGTCTTAGTTACATAGCAATTGAAATTTGAGACCTATTTGAGTTTTTTAAGTATTCCATGAGTATATATATACCCACTAAGACTTTGTTTGTTAGAGTAGAAAATGGTAAGAGAGAAAATAAGAGAGAAAAGGAGGAGAAAATACACTTTTCTCTTGTTTGGTGGATGAGAGAAATAGGGAAAGGAGAAGAAAATTGGTGGGACCCACCTTAAATTTTTTTTCTCCCCCCAAGTGAGAAGAAAATGGAAGAGGGATGGAGTATTTCATGTAAAATGACTTTTGTACCATTCTTTTTGGGTTCTCATTCAATTATTTAATAAATTTAAATAAATTGAATTAAATTAATCATTTATTTAATTAAATTAAATTGAAATAAATAAAATAATTATATTAAACTAATAAAAATTTATTTAAAATAACTTAAATTAGTTAAATTAATTTAAATTATTTGATTAGTTAAAATAACTTAAATCAATTAAATTTATTTATATATTTTTATTTTTTTTATTCAATGATATTTTTGTCTTTTTAAAAAAAATTATTTTTCTCTCTTCTTATTTTCTATCCAACCAAACAAAGGGGAGAGAGAGAAAACACCTATTTCTCCTCTATTTCTCTCCTATTTCTCTTACACCAAACAATACATAAAATATGCTCTATTTCTCAACATTTTCTCTCTTCTCATATTCTTTCTCACCTCTTTCTCTCTTCTTCTTTTTTTCTCACAACCAAACAAAGCCTAAGAGTAATGATAGGTGAACACTTAAATGGGACACCTGGTTAATCACGTATAAATATTTGGTTAATTCGGTTTATTATATGGTTAATCACGTGCAAATATTTGGTTAATTCATGATGACTCATTAATCATATAAAGAACTGAATTAACCAAATATTTGCATGTGATTAACCATATATTTACATGGTTATGGTAAATAAGCCCATTAACATGATTAACCATATAATGAACTGAATTAAACAAATATTTATACATGATTAACCAGGTATCCCAAATGGGTGTCCCATTTGGGTGTTCACCTATCATTACTCATATACTAATTATTCTATTTTGTTATAAGCGCATGCAAGACAGGGAGAAGTGGAAGATATAGGTGCAAGTGCAAGTGTCTAACTGCATCAATTGATAGTGTATTAACATAAACCTTGTGGTGTAAGGAATTAACACACACATTACATTATTCACGATTGTATAACAAAAGTTTCTGTTGGTCAGAAAAGCCAACAAATTATTACAGAGAGCATAGAAGTAATCATGTAATCATCTGATCCCAGTCTTCCTATACTTGATTCTTCTTCACGTATTATTATTGCCCAAAAACTTAAAACTCCTCTCAACACTTCTCCAAATGCCAAATTGCTGTTTTGGTCAGAAACACAAATCAAAATAGCTTGAAGAGGGACGACCTTGAAGTTTTCTGGCTTCCAAGCCAATGTTGCATATGGACCCCAATGGCATCCAAGTACAAGCTGTTCCTCCCATGAAAACCTACCACCTTGCCCTCAGTTGTAGTTGAGGTGAAGAACTTCCCTACTTCCTCACCATATGGACCATACTGTCCTCTACTGGTATAAAATGTCAGTGATTTTATTATTATATGCTGCTCATCCTTAGTGATTGAGCCATAATAGCCAGATATACAAGTCAGCACCTCATGTGGATACTCCAGTTTTATCTAATAAAATCACAATAAGCATATGAGTAAGTAAAAGAATGATAAAAGTCCATGTTGTACATCTTCACAAGGAAGAGGAGTGTTTTAAGGAAGGGAAGGAAACAATGCTTAAAAGAAAGTTGACACTAAGAATCATACCCTATACATGGTGTCTCCTCCTCCTCCATTACCACCATGCTTTACAGACCATATAGATTGCCTGTTTCGATCATACTCAATTTGAATAGAGCAGATGCCTTCTGGTCCTTTTGTCAAATAAATCTGCTTAATCCCAGAATAAACTCCATCATCCCAAGGTCTACCTCCATCTCCACCCCATGGTCCTGGCCCACATGGAGCTGGTGCTTTCATCACTCCACAAGAAACCTGGGAAAGATGCGAAAAATGAGAATAGGATAAACCACACAAAGAGATAGCCAAATTCTTAATTGTCTTCAATATCTTCTAAAAGGTGATTATCAAAAGAAGTGTATAAATCATTAAGGAATACCTCTTCAGCTGCTGCAGCTTTAGCAAGTACCAGTTTGGTAGGCCATTGAGCACTGTCAGTTTCAGCAATACTTGTTTCTCTGGGGATGATTTCCTTGGAAGGTGTTGGCACAGGTACTATTACTTTATCTACTAGCAGATGTACGCCAATAGCATCTAGGAACAGACCCTTTCTCCCATGAATGCCAATGATTTTACCTTCTTTCTCCTTTGTGGTGAAGTAAGTCCCTTGTTCATCCCCAAAGGGTCCATACTTCCTTTTGGTGGTGTGGAAAGTAAGTGACCTTATGACTGCAGGCCCCATGTACATCAGAGGTCCATAGTAGCCAGATATGTGAGTCAGGACTTCATTTGGGAAATCAAAGACTATCTGCAAAATGATGCACAAAAATTTGCTGATCAATCAATCTGATTGCCAAAGATTATTAAGTAGAGTAATCTAAATTTGCTTGCAGGCTCATTTTTTCACCTTATCATTTTTTAATCCTCCTGTTCCACCTTGTTTGCATCCCCATATGGTCTCCCCTTCAAAATCATACAGAACTCTAATCCATACAATTGCAACATTGCGCGACAAGTTGATCTGCCTAATTCCTGTATAGGTTCCATCATCAAATGCATATCCACCAACGCCACCCCAAGGCCTGCGTGTGACTGCACCTTTAACCTTTGAGGGTGACTTTTCCAATTGAGCTATCTGAAGTGAAGATAGATTCTAAGATTCATTTGGTGCAAAAGCCAGATTTTAAGATTTGAGAAGAAACATTCCAAAGAGATTATCCATGTAGGCTCTGTTACCTTTTCTTTGTGTTCAAATTTGTTGGATTCTTTGATGTTAGAAATCTTCCCGGAGATATTGTTTGGTAGAGGCTTACTGGAATCATCTTTCTGTTTTAGAGCAAGAACAATATCATAGTTTTGGCCCACACTTCCTTGTATTATAGAATAACCAAAATTATCAGTAGTGTTAGTAATGTAGTTAGGGGGTTGAGCCAAAGTTTTGGATGGATTTGGTTGCTTCAAGGACTTCAAATAGACTCCAATGGCATCTAGGTACCAACCACACCTGCCATGGAACCCAACAATCTTGGCACCAGTCATTGGCAATGAAAAATGTGTCCCTTGTTGAACACCAAATGGTCCCTAAGTTGTCTTGTTACTCTCAAAACTCAGTGACCGAACCAAATTTGGCCCCCATTGATTTAAGCTACCTTGGTATCCATGAATTGAAGTTAGGAACTCATCTGGATAAGCAAGCTTGACCTGAACACACTCAAATAGTTAGTAAATATATTGCATAAGTTTAATATTACTAACTTCACCTTCACAGGTTCCCTAAGCCAATATTGGAAACTAATGTCACAAGATCAGCTAAGGGTATAGAATATTGGAACCTTTACCTTGTCAGTTTTATGGCCTCCACTTCCACCATGCTTCTCTGACCAGATAGAGCTCCCTTTCTTGTCATATTCAATCTGAATGGAGTCAATTCCAGCCCCATGAACTATCACTAACTGCCTTACTCCTGAGTATACTCCATCATCCCAACGGGATCCTCCACTGCCTCCCCATGGCCCAACTGATTCAGGTTTCTTTACAGATTCCTCAAAACTCTGCACCAAAATCATGCAACTCAAAGGAGTCAGAAAATAAGAAAAAAGAAGGTTGTTGAACATAAGCTTTGAGATAATAGTATATGCATTGAGTCCTATGTAACATGAGATGTTTTTAAGTATGTAATACCATTTTCTTCTGCTTGAGAATGATAGAGTTTGAACAAAGAAGACTGTAAGTGAAAGCGTTTAAGGTGGGTAGCACAGGGAAGGCATAGGAATTTATTGCAGCAAAAGGGTGTGTTTGGCTAGGGACTTTGTATAGAAAAATAATATAGGTGAGGCACTATGCAGAAGAAGCTAATTCGGGTTCCACCATGGAGGGAAACTATAGAAAGACAAGGAATCAGATACCCCATAGAAATCAGTCCCTTGTCTTTAGTCAAAGTTCCATGCACTTTTTATGATCATGCAGCAATCATTTTCTTTCCACAATCTTATTAACCATTTTTAAAACAAATGATTGTTGAAAAGGAAGGAATATACCCCATCTTCTGCTAAAGGAGCACTCAGACTCTGTTGCTTCTGCAGGCACTGAGGCCATGAGTGGTGCAGCTTTCTTTGTGTATGCTATTTGATAAGATAGTTGCATATTCTGCACCCTTTAATGATTAGCTGATCATCTTTTTCAAGTTATGGTATTTGGGTTGGAATTTTGCGCCATGCTTACTCATAAGGTGCTTTGTATTAACTATTAAGGGAAGAATCTATTGAACTTTCTTTCTGGATGCTTACTCATGGGACGGATTTGATTATTCCAATATTTTTCACAAAAATGCTAAGCATACATCAATTTCACGCACACCTCACTTACACCTGCTTATGTAATAGAATCAAGTGTATATTTGTTCGTTATAATCATACGGTAAGAACTAAGAACTATGTAGATGTAAGTTCATGTGTGTATAATTGTGCGAGTAACGTGTTTTTCAGGTTGCTGTAGCCCCACTAGATGTTCAATATTAGTCCATTAACCATCTTTAAATGACAATTTGTAATTTACAGATGAATGTCAAATGACTGCAACGGTTGGTTTTGCAATTTATTTAATATATAAAAAAAAAAAAAAAAAACTCACTTAAAATGAACTTTATGATAAAAAGAATAAGTATATTCATCCTTAATTTTAATTTAAAGTATATCTAGATCTTGACCCACTAAAATTCAGTAGTAGATATACATTTACTTTAGAGATAAGCTCACTTTATATGCATGTTTGGTAATCCGGTTGAAAATGCCAGCAGTGATTTTGCAAAAGCTAATAAGAGAAGCTTTTGCTTTCCAAAAGCAATTTTGGCCCTATATTAAAGTGGTTCCAAACACACATATAAAAGTTGAACCTGACACATACAAGGGAAGCCAAAAACTTCAGTTGTGTGAAAGGTTACTTTCTTCATGTAGATATTGTCAAAGAATTATGTACAACAAGAACACCTATACCATATGACAGACTTCCATATTTCTGACATCATTGATTCTCTCACATTTTTTTGCTCTACCAATAATCTCTACAAGAACAGTGGCCACCTTCAAAATGGTGTAAGCAATTTGAATCACTTAAATATATTTCACACCCATATGCCAATGATAAGTATTTGGCTGTGTCATGGCAATCTTTACACATTCTCAAATTTTTTACTATCCGTAAAATTTGAGGTGACCGATGAGAGTCTATGAAAGCAAATGCAAATGCAAGTTTCTCACTATGTGCACTACTAATACTCTCCTTCTCTTCTTCCTCAATGCAAAGTCCATTGTCAGAGATATGTGCCTTGACATTTACAGCTACCCGTTTTAGCCAGGAATGTAGCTTGTCCATATATGGTTTTGACTGATCACCAACTACAAAAGTATGGACCAAGTTTTTCCTTTCAATCCAGCATTGCTCAATAGTTTTCTTAACAGCCTTTTCTTTTCCAAGCCTCGTAATTTTTGGAGCTTCCCAAGACTTCCCACATAAAGAATATGTCTGTGAAAGTAAATGCCGAGTTACATTATTTCCAGGTTCCAACTCAAGCAGGCATTCTCCGGCGAGGATTGCCAATCTAAAATTCCTATGAATCCTGCTGGCGGTCAGCAAGGCAGCCCATACAGAAGAGTTAGGCTCAATGGGCATGTTTTGAATAAACTCTAGTGCTTCGCCAAGCTTACCTGAACGACCAAACAAATTGACCATAGCAATATAATGTTCAAGACCTGGTGTAATATGAAATTTTTCACTGATGCTTGAGAAAGCACTCTTCCCCTCATCCACCATTCCAGCATGACTATAAGCCAAGATAATACTTGCAAAAGTACACCTACTTGGTTGAAGTCCTTCCTTCCTCATGTGATCAAAAAGATCAAGTGCAGACTCTGAACGGCCATGTAACACATAACCTGCAATTATAGAGTTCCAACTGATGATATCTTTTGATGACAATCCATCAAAAATGCTTCTTGAATACTTTATATTTCCTGACTTGGCATAAGTGTCAACGAGTATATTCGATACAGAAAGTTCAGACACTAAGTTTCGACGCATTGCACAACAATGGATTTCTTTCACTTTCTTTTCCGCCAATAAATTTGCACAGGCAGGAAGGATACTCAGCATTGTAACTGAGTTGGGGGCTATGTGGAAAGACTGCATCTGCCGCAACATTTGCAAGGCCTTGTCCTTTTGTCCACTTTGCAGGTAACCAGAAATTAATGAATTCCACGATGCTGCATTTGGCTTAATTTTCCCATCTTTCTCAATCCTTTGGAAAAGATCAAAAGCACTATCCTCATCGCCATTCTGCATATATCCCGTGATCATTACATTCCATGTAACAACATTAGGTGGTGAATCAGACTCCTGCATTTTCACAAATAAGTCATGGGCTTTGCCGAAGAGACCAGCTTGGCAATATCCTCCGATAATTGAATTCCAAGAATATACATCTCTCTTTAACATCATATCAAAATGCATCGAGCATCTTCCAGATTGCCACACTTGGAATACATATCAATCAGTGAATTACCAATTAGCACATTGTCAACCAAACCCATCTTAACAGCAATAGAATGAATCTCTAATCCCACATGTATTGATTTTGAGGATGCACATGCTGAAGCTGCACTTGCAATTGTAATATTATTGGGCTCAACCCCTGCTAAAAAGATCTCTCTCAACGAATTAAAAGCATGATATATCCAACCCTTTTGAGTAAACCCGGAAATCATGGAAGTCCAAGTATACACATCTGGAGTGATCCCAAAACTCTCCATCTTCCTCATTAAATCCATTGCAATATCACAATGCCCTAACTGATTATAACTAGCAATCAGTACGTTCCAAGTTACCAAACTCGGTTCAATTCCTTCTTCCTGCATTGCATCAAAATATTTTTGAGCTTGTTCAATCTCACCCTTCTGGCAATACCCAGTTATTATTGCATTCCAGGCCACACCGTCCCTCTCATCCATGCTTTTAAAAAACTTCTCTGCCCAATTCATGTTCCCACATTTAGCATACATAGCCAGAATTGAATTGCTCACCCACGCAGAAGAGCACATTCCGTGCCGGATCACTAACGAATGTATCAACTTCCCAGTTCCAAAATCCCTGCACTTTCCACAGGCTTGCACAATCTTTGGAAGCAAAAACACATCAGGTAAAACCCCATCTTGCATCATATCATAAAAGAGGTCCACAACTTCCTCCCAGCTCTGGTCTCTAGAGCAGGCACCAATCATAGCAGACCAAGTGAACAAATTTCTCTCACGCATTTCATCAAACACTTTCCGGGCTTCCTCCAAATGCCCACATTTGGCATACATGCTAACCAACTTGGTCTCCACAAAAGGGTCTACCTTTCCCACCAAGCCAATCCTAGCATGCAACTCCCTACCCACCCAGATGCAATCCTTGTCAATGCAGGATTGTAGCAAGTTCATATAGGTCAAGGGTCTCACCTTGGACCCTTGTTTAGCCAGGGAATCCAGGATTGCCACAGCCTCACTGAGGGGGCCATTAATGCATAGCTGGTTCAATTGGGCATCAATTAATTTTGGGTTTGACCTTTTGGTGTGAGAGATGTTGATGGAATTTGCATGGACCTTTGTAGAGGTATGGCACTCAAACTGGGTGGAATTGAGAGATAGTACTGAAAGAGGAGGCCTTGATTTAGTGGGTATAAAAATTAGGTTCTTCTCCATTGTTTTATCTTTCACTGAGTTTTGAAATTCTGTTATCTCATTGGGGTCTTTTTGTGCAGAGATGTGAGATGAGGATCGTGTGTGGTGGTGATGGCGATTGAATCATTGAACTGATAAGGTGGTGTGTCTGGTGATGTGATGAGGGAAATCAAAAGAATCCAACTTTGGGCCGAGGTGGTCCTATCAAGCATAACTCAGTTGTCTGTCACAGTGTCAATGGGGACTAAGGATTTACTCCAGCACAAAACTTATGGAAAAGATTTTTGAACACAAAAAATGATACAAATATGGTGTACCTTTGTTTTTATTATGTATTTTGAAATACGTGTATATAAGAAGATAAAAAGTAAGTGAGAAATAGAAAGAAATATATACGATGTCACATACGATGTCAAAATTTTGTGTTCAAATAACATAGCTGAAACTTATTGGTGGTAAAAAAAAACTTATTTGTGTTGATTTGATTAAAAAAAATATGTAACTTGTATTTTATATTTTGTTAAAATAATAATTTAGTATCTATAGGTGACCTGTGACATAGATTATTCATTTAGTTCATATACATAAAAAAAAATTTATTAAAAAGGTTGTCATACGTGCAATCCTTACTTATTTAGTCACTCTCATTACTCTGTCGTCTCTAATAATCTGTTAACTCCTACGTGTAGAAACTAAATGAAGAACTTGTATCGCGTATAGGCACCCAATAATTTAAGTCAAAGTAATAATCTGGTCCCTACATATGACATGAATCCTCTTTTTTTTTTTTTTAATAGGCAAATGTTAGTGTGCTAATGTTAGTATTTTTATTAGTGGGTGAGGTTTGAACCCTCAACTTCCTTATCACTTCACTCCTTAACTCCCCCACCCAAACCATCTTGACTACAAATTCTTCATTTAGTCCTTATATGTAGAAGTTAACGAATCATTAGATACAACATGGTAACGGGAGGGAGTAAATGGGTAATGATAACATATATAAGAACATTTTAATAATTTTTTTTACATATAGAGACTAAATGAAGGTGGCGTCTAGCATGAAGTTTGTAAAGAAGTGCTACACCCATGTTTCACTTGTTGGAGCCGTTGGATTTAATAATAAAGTAATGGATGGTATAGATTTGGTTGTCCAAAAAAAAAAAATGACTGGATACGGGTTGCAGAAGTCTCGTATGATTTTGTTGACCCTCATCTCTACCTTTCAAACAAAACATCAGATTTGGGGAGTTCCCATCGCCATCACTGTTTCAAGTTCGACGACCCCTTCTCTCTCCGTCTGTGTGCGTGATTTGGATTAACGACGTCCAGCAATCTCCCCGACACCGCCAAGCGACGCCCGCCCCCTGCACAGCCTCCACCGCTCCAACGAACTAGATCCGACCACCACTGCAAAGCCACGCCACCGCCACGTCGCACTCCAGTCTGAGCTCCGCTTGCAGCCGCGAATGCCACTAGATTCAGGTGATGGCCTCTGATTCGAGATAAGGTAGTCTGATAATAGAACATCAACAAGAAGCATTTGACAAGTTTTGTCCCTAGTTGATTCTAAAGCCATTTGAGAGTTTCCCATGGGTGTTTGAACGGGGATAAAATGCAAGAAAACTATAAGAAAGTATGAGAAAGATGAAAAACAATACATCGTATCTGCAGGGGTGGTAAAATCTTGGTGAAATTAATTTATTTTAGTAATTTTTACCTCTTTATAAGCTCTTGCCAATTTCAAAAGAGAACTGCAATATCCGACCACCTTTCATATAATTCTTTGGTGCCTGCACCTGGGTTTGAAACTTAAGAACGAACTTGAGGAATGGTTTTTTTTTTTTATGGTTGGAAGTGAAGAAGAGTGAGGGAGATCTCGTTCTTTATTGTTGTAAACAAGTGCAGCAGGGGGAGTGCTTATTTGTATAATGGAGAGGATAACAAAGGGTATTCTAAAAGTCTAATTTCTAAATACATCTTTGTTCGAACTTCGAACACAATCGTCAGGGCTTATCAATCCACTTTTGTGCTAAGGATATCAGCTTTCACGTTTTCAACCAAGCTCCTATTCTTTTTTGTTTTGTTTTTTTTTTTTCTGCTGCTGATAACCCATAATAGCAAATAAAAGAATTTCATTACCTGGATAACCGGCTATCTCAGGTTAATTTCCTGCTACACGAGTGTAGCACTTCTTTACAAACTTCATGCTAGACGCCACCAAATGAAAAATCCATATTACCTTTTTTTTATGACTAAAAAAAAAATCCATATCACCTATCGGATCAAATTATTACCTTAGCCTTTATACTTTATTGATGAGTCACATTCACACATGTATCATCTATTACCTGTATGAAAAATTCAAGCTTCAAACCACGTTTAAATTGAGATAATAGGTTTCAAACCCTAGGGTTCCTAAGTTGAATATTCGGGGAAAAAAAAGAATTCTCTTCACATGCTATATGATTGAAGACAACTTCATTTTATTAAATTTCTCAGAACAAGATTTGTGCAAGCTCCAACATTTTTTTTTTAAATAACAATCACCTAAAAGGAGTTGTTACTTGAGTAACTCAGATGAAAATATTTTCTAATTTTTAAAGGTTAGAATATGAATTCGGTACCAAAAAAAATTTAAAAAAAAAACTTTAGAAAAAAGTAAATAAATTTCGAAAAAAAAAACTAATATAAATTTGACCTGCACCTGAGATATACAACCATTGTCAAATCAAAATTTCTAATTTAGTTCCTTATTTTTATTTTATGTTTACTTTGGTCCCTCTTTTATATTTGTTCCAAAATGGTCCCTTAATTTTGCAAAGCTATGCCAATGTAGTCCCTCTTTTTATTTTTTATTCCAAAATAGTCCTTTATTTTACAAAAGTTAAACCAGTGTGGTTCCTTTTTTTCCAAAATGGTCCCTCTTTTATTATTATTTTTCCGAAATGGTCCCTTATTTTGCAAAATTTATATCAACTAGTCCTCTTCATACCACATTTAAACGAAAAGGATAATATTGAAAACTAAAATAAAGATAAGGGACAAAAAAGTATAATTTAGCCAAATTTCTAAGATTGGTGACAGATGCTTATTTATTTGACGGTGAGTCTTTTCTAATAAGTTAGGCCGTAGCGAATTTATTATAGGAGTTTAAAGTGGTTTGGGTATGAGTTTGATAAAAGTGATTTTGAATGAAATTGATTTTGTAAAATTGATTTGGTTAGAATTGAGTTTGAAATGGAGTGAAGTAATTTGGTTAGAATTGAGTTTGCAAGATTGTTGTAAAACTTAGTTTAAAATTTTCAACCCAACGCAAAACCTACTTTTTTTAGTTTCCGGTCAAAAGCTTCTAAAGGCAAAATCAATTTTACCTAATAATATCCCTAGACTCAATTATAAGCAAAAAAAGTACTGATATTTTGTGGACTCAAGTATAAGCAAAATTCAACCAACTCAACTCTATTTAATGTTAGTATTCCAAAAATCAAGAAAATTAACCATCAAACCAATTCTCCTTTTACTTTTCCAAAAGCATTGTACACTCCCAAGACAATTGAAGGTAGTAATTATAACTCATTTTTTACATAAATAAAGACAATTAAACCAAATTAACCAACTTCCTTAATAAGTGTGTTAGTTAATTTTGCTTATAATTGAGTTCGGAGGTAGTAGTAATCAAACACATTATTTTTACTAAAATCACGTTTGACCGGAGGAAAGAATCAATCCTGGATATTTTCAACATGAAACCAAATACACGTTTAATCTATTTTGACGAGTACGATGGGCGGACGCTGGACAAGAACTAGAGGCTTTTGCACCTCAAAGGTATGAACTTTTGTAATGTCATTGTCCATATTTGTTTTTTGTTTTTTAAGTACCCTCTCATTCAATAGGTAAGATAATAATCTTATTCATATTTTATTATTATTTATATTGTCATATATCGAAATAGAATCCCTTTCAATAATTTTTTTTTATATACACATGAATTCAAAGAACGAACTAGAATCACATTTTTAAGACACCAAGTCCTTTCATTTGGATAAACATGTTTGTGTCATTGTCCATATTTGTTAATAATGGGGGATGGGACAAAAGGCACCCATGTTTTGCAACCTCACCTTATATTTACCGTTTACACCCATAGATACATCTGCCTTACTTCATGGATACCAGCTTATTGTTAATGAAAGATAAAAGAGAAGAATAAATATCAATAATGTTAAATGATCAACCAAATTTGACAACACATATCTGGACAACTTACATGCGTATATGATTAGTGGTCCAAATGAAATGAAATGTTAACCAAATATTATAAGTGTACCATGGGTATATACGTTATGTTATAGAGTTATCAAATTTGGTTGTTAGAATATCACAACTCTATAAATATTGACTTGCTTGTTCCGTTGCATCTCTTCTACATCTAATAAGTATGATAAAAATATTTTTCAGTTTTTTAGGCACTTATAATTCAATAGTTATCGTACTGTAGAAAATTACAATGACGTGAATGTAAGTAGCATTCCTCAATCAGAATGATGCTAAAAGCTGAAAAGAAGGGGGCAAAAAGCACCAAAGCACCAACAACAAAGGTAACAAATAGAAAAAGTTTTCAGCCACGAAGGGGAAACAAAGATGAATTGATTGCTTGTGTTGGGCGTGTTTATTTGCCCGACAGTTTTGACAGCTCGGACCATCCGCTTCACTTTAGGTGGGTGGCAGGACAATTTGCAAGCCGAACTTGTTTTACTTTATGGTTACAGCCACCACTTAAGTGGCAGGAAATGTTGATGCAGGTACAAATATACTTGTATTTACTTCTTTAAATTTAAATAATATTAAAATCTACTCATTTTCTATTCATTATTTCTCATCTTTACTTCTCTCTTCCCTCCTTTCACACCAAACAAAGCGTTAGTGTAATTTAAGTTCACCTACCTTATATTTAACCAACAACAACCAATGAATGGTTAAACAGAGTAACTTCTATTCAAAAAAAAAAAAAAGAGTAACTTGCCTGTTGAATTAATAATATTCTTTGTTTTGATATCCGGAATGATTATATATTCTTTATTTGAGTTGCAAATTGGAAATAAATCTGACAAGAATTAAGCAATGGTTGTTGTGAAATGAAAAAAAAATCTTTACGGTAAGTAAGGATATATCTACTATATATCTAATCTAAAATATATTATGATCTTATTCTATTAAAATTTAATAATAGATAAATCTTCATTTTATAGTTAATTTCTTTTCGAGATTGTTTATTACTTAATAATAACCATCGAAATTACTGTGAAATTTTAGAGATGACCATGAAATTTGCTTTGTCTCCCAAAAAAAAAAAAAATTTGCTTTGACTATTTTTTTTTTAAATAAAAAACTTCACAAGTGTTTAAAACTTATCTGCTTGGACGGTCCGGGCCTTAAAACTCAAAAGCTTACGTGTGTGTTTGGATGGGTATTTGATAAACATGATTTTGGATAAAATTGATTTTGTAGAATTAATTTCAATAGAATTGAATTTGAAATAATATACTTTATGTTTGGATGTTTTTATTTTGAAAGTAAGTTTGATGTAAAACATAATGTAATTTGAGGCTAAAAATCACGTTTGGGGTACAAGCTACAAATTCTAGCTTCAAGTTAGAATTGATTCCAGAGGCAAAATCAATTCTAGTCGAGAACACCCAAACATATCAAAATCAATTTTTTGTCTCTGAAATCACTTTTGCCTCTCATAAAAGTGAATCCACATATGCACTATATTGGCTCATGGCTTAGAGTTATGTTATTTGAACACCTGAATTTGGACACCCAAGTAACACCCCACTCACAATTGTATACTATACATATATTCTATCTTAAAATATTATATGTCTCCATCTCACCCACACTCACATCAATTTACAGTGTCTATACAAGTGTCCAAATTCAGATCTTCAAATAAAATTACTTCATGGCTTATGGCATTTTTTTTTTATCTTCACGCAAAGAATGAAAAAATGGAATGAAAAAGGTACAAACAATAAGTTAACTAATGGGGAAGCAAGAGTAAACAACATATTTGGAGCTTGTTTGTGAATGATAGATTTTTTTTCATTTCAGCTGTTTTTCACTTGAAAAAGCTGTTTCATACTCCCTCCGATCCTTATTATAAGAGGCAAATGACTACTTTTTTTGGTCCAAAATATAAGAGACATGCATGTATTTTGACAAATATTAAATGCTCATTTCCAATTTTACCCTTATTTATAATATGGTTTATATTTACGAGACAATGCAACTTTCAATACAAGTAGGTTTGTTCATTAATTATTGAAGGGTTAAATTTGTAAATTTATATGAATATTAATTACAAATAGCTTATTTCAATGTATTTTCTTGGTCTGTGTATTTTAGGGTTTTGCCTCTTATATATATAGGATCAGAGGGAGTACAAAATTATTATGTTTGGATATTTAGCTTAAATTTTGAAAACCTTTTTTTAAACAAAGCTATTTTTAACCATCTCCTTTCAATAATTGTTTGATTATTTCACTATCCTGAGTCCCAACTACTCACGTGCTACCGTAAATGCCCTTCTCTTTCATTATGATTTGGTTTCATTCTCCATTGTTTCTGTTTTATATTGATTAAAGGCTTAATTGTAGTTTTGGTACCCCAAGTATTGATAATGTGTGATTTTGGTATCCCATTTTTTTTTGAGTGCATTTAGTCCCCTTAGTTTTTCAATTGTGCAAATATACTCCTTCCATCCATCTTCTGTCAAATTGTTAACAGAGATTGCTGACGTGGCATGCCACATAGATTTAAAAAATTAATTAAATATTAATTTTAATTTAATAAATTTAAAATTTTTAATTAATTAATCTGTCATGGTTCTCAAATCCCTACCCATGCGCCGCACAAGAGCTCAAGTCATAAGTCCATAACCATCTCTGCCGAAACTTGATCTGGGTTATGCAAGACACCACCTTATCCTATCTCTTCACGCATGAAGTCCATTGCAAGTTCCATTGGTGGATTCTGCGTCTCCCCCTCTTCAACTCTCATATCCTGCTCCACTGAATGATTTGGATTAGTAGAATGATCATCACCTTGAGAAGTTCCTTGATCATGTTGTGCATTATCCATTGTATCTCTAAGTGCCTCTTGATTGCTAGCATTTTGATCATTTGTCACCGCTTCGGCCGCAGATGGAGCTATTATTTGATCATCAGGTTTATCACTTGAACCAGCAGATCTTCTCTCTTAATCCCATCAGATATAAAGATTTGCTCACTAGCATTTGCAGCTCACGTGAGGCCTTCTAAACCGTTGAGTATAAGATTCACAATTTTGGGAGGTTCATCTATATTCTGGGGGAGGCGCAGAGATGGTTATGAGCTCTAAAGCTCTTGTGCGGCGCAGGGATGGTAGGGATTTGGGAACTACATGCAATTAGGGTTCAGTGTGACAGGTTAATTAAAAAAAAATTAAATTTATTAAATTAAAATTAAAATTAATAATTAATAAATTTTTAATCTATGTGTCATGCCACGTCAGCAATTTCTGTTAACAATTTGATAGAAGTTGGATGTAGGACTACATTTGCACAATTGAAAAACTAGGGGATCAAATGCTCTAAAAAAAAGTGAGGGACCAAAATCGCACATTACCAATACTTGGGGGACCAAAATTACAATTAAACCTTGATTAAAATTAAAAAATCACAACAGCTATATGCGTTAACTTTTTTTTTTTTTGACAGATATGTGTTAACTTTCTGGTCATGTATGTTTTGGGTAATTTCATTGTACTAATTCTCCATGGACTAATTCCTTGATCATGTACTAATTGCATTTTCTTTAATAAAATTTTACATTTTGTGAAATGATGTAATAATTAATAAATATATATTATTATTATTACATCATTTCACAAAATGTAAAATTTTATTAAAGAAAATGCAATTAGTACATGATCAAGGAATTAGTCCATGGAGAATTAGTACAATGAAATTACCCAAAACATACATGACCAGAAAGTTAACACATATCTGTCAAAAAAAAAAAAAGTTAACGCATATAGCTGTTGTGATTTTTTAATTTTAATCAAGGTTTAATTGTAATTTTGGTCCCCCAAGTATTGGTAATGTGCGATTTTGGTCCCTCACTTTTTTTTTTAGAGCATTTGATCCCCTAGTTTTTCAATTGTGCAAATGTAGTCCTACATCCAACTTCTATCAAATTGTTAACAGAAATTGCTGACGTGGCATGACACATAGATTAAAAATTTATTAATTATTAATTTTAATTTTAATTTAATAAATTTAATTTTTTTTAATTAATTAACCTGTCACACTGAACCCTAATTGCATGTAGTTCCCAAATCCCTACCATCCCTGCGCCGCACAAGAGCTTTAGAGCTCATAACCATCTCTGCGCCTCCCCCAGAATATAGATGAACCTCCCAAAATTGTGAATCTTATACTCAACGGTTTAGAAGGCCTCACGTGAGCTGCAAATGCTAGTGAGCAAATCTTTATATCTGATGGGATTAAGAGAGAAGATCTGCTGGTTCAAGTGATAAACCTGATGATCAAATAATAGCTCCATCTGCGGCCGAAGCGGTGACAAATGATCAAAATGCTAGCAATCAAGAGGCACTTAGAGATACAATGGATAATGCACAACATGATCAAGGAACTTCTCAAGGTGATGATCATTCTACTAATCCAAATCATTCAGTGGAGCAGGATATGAGAGTTGAAGAGGGGGAGACGCAGAATCCACCAATGGAACTTGCAATGGACTTCATGCGTGAAGAGATAGGATAAGGTGGTGTCTTGCATAACCCAGATCAAGTTTCGGCAGAGATGGTTATGGACTTATGACTTGAGCTCTTGTGCGGCGCATGGGTAGGGATTTGAGAACCATGACAGATTAATTAATTAAAAATTTTAAATTTATTAAATTAAAATTAATATTTAATTAATTTTTTAAATCTATGTGGCATGCCACGTCAGCAATCTCTGTTAACAATTTGACAGAAGATGGATGGAAGGAGTATATTTGCACAATTGAAAAACTAAGGGGACTAAATGCACTCAAAAAAAAAATGGGATACCAAAATCACACATTATCAATACTTGGGGTACCAAAACTACAATTAAGCCTTTAATCAATATAAAACAGAAACAATGGAGAATGAAACCAAATCATAATGAAAGAGAAGGGGCATTTACGGTAGCACGTGAGTAGTTGGGACTCAGGATAGTGAAATAATCAAACAATTATTGAAAGGAGATGGTTAAAAATAGCTTTGTTTAAAAAAAGGTTTTTCAAAATTTAAGCTAAATATCCAAACATAATAATTTTGTACTCCCTCTGATCCTATATATATAAGAGGCAAAACCCTAAAATACACAGACCAAGAAAATACATTGAAATAAGCTATTTGTAATTAATATTCATATAAATTTACAAATTTAACCCTTCAATAATTAATGAACAAACCTACTTGTATTGAAAGTTGCATTGTCTCGTAAATATAAACCATATTATAAATAAGGGTAAAATTGGAAATGAGCATTTAATATTTGTCAAAATACATGCATGTCTCTTATATTTTGGACCAAAAAAAAGTAGTCATTTGCCTCTTATAATAAGGATCGGAGGGAGTATGAAACAGCTTTTTCAAGTGAAAAACAGCTGAAATGAAAAAAAATCTATCATTCACAAACAAGCTCCAAATATGTTGTTTACTCTTGCTTCCCCATTAGTTAACTTATTGTTTGTACCTTTTTCATTCCATTTTTTCATTCTTTGCGTGAAGATAAAAAAAAAAATGCCATAAGCCATGAAGTAATTTTATTTGAAGATCTGAATTTGGACACTTGTATAGACACTGTAAATTGATGTGAGTGTGGGTGAGATGGAGACATATAATATTTTAAGATAGAATATATGTATAGTATACAATTGTGAGTGGGGTGTTACTTGGGTGTCCAAATTCAGGTGTTCAAATAACATAACTCTAAGCCATGAGCCAATATAGTGCATATGTGGATTCACTTTTATGAGAGGCAAAAGTGATTTCAGAGACAAAAAATTGATTTTGATATGTTTGGGTGTTCTCGACTAGAATTGATTTTGCCTCTGGAATCAATTCTAACTTGAAGCTAGAATTTGTAGCTTGTACCCCAAACGTGATTTTTAGCCTCAAATTACATTATGTTTTACATCAAACTTACTTTCAAAATAAAAACATCCAAACATAAAGTATATTATTTCAAATTCAATTCTATTGAAATTAATTCTACAAAATCAATTTTATCCAAAATCATGTTTATCAAATACCCATCCAAACACACACGTAAGCTTTTGAGTTTTAAGGCCCGGACCGTCCAAGCAGATAAGTTTTAAACACTTGTGAAGTTTTTTATTTAAAAAAAAATAGTCAAAGCAAATTTTTTTTTTTTTTGGGAGACAAAGCAAATTTCATGGTCATCTCTAAATTTCACAGTAATTTCGATGGTTATTATTAAGTAATAAACAATCTCGAAAAGAAATTAACTATAAAATGAAGATTTATCTATTATTAAATTTTAATAGAATAAGATCATAATATATTTTAGATTAGATATATAGTAGATATATCCTTACTTACCGTAAAGATTTTTTTTTCATTTCACAACAACCATTGCTTAATTCTTGTCAGATTTATTTCCAATTTGCAACTCAAATAAAGAATATATAATCATTCCGGATATCAAAACAAAGAATATTATTAATTCAACAGGCAAGTTACTCTTTTTTTTTTTTTTTGAATAGAAGTTACTCTGTTTAACCATTCATTGGTTGTTGTTGGTTAAATATAAGGTAGGTGAACTTAAATTACACTAACGCTTTGTTTGGTGTGAAAGGAGGGAAGAGAGAAGTAAAGATGAGAAATAATGAATAGAAAATGAGTAGATTTTAATATTATTTAAATTTAAAGAAGTAAATACAAGTATATTTGTACCTGCATCAACATTTCCTGCCACTTAAGTGGTGGCTGTAACCATAAAGTAAAACAAGTTCGGCTTGCAAATTGTCCTGCCACCCACCTAAAGTGAAGCGGATGGTCCGAGCTGTCAAAACTGTCGGGCAAATAAACACGCCCAACACAAGCAATCAATTCATCTTTGTTTCCCCTTCGTGGCTGAAAACTTTTTCTATTTGTTACCTTTGTTGTTGGTGCTTTGGTGCTTTTTGCCCCCTTCTTTTCAGCTTTTAGCATCATTCTGATTGAGGAATGCTACTTACATTCACGTCATTGTAATTTTCTACAGTACGATAACTATTGAATTATAAGTGCCTAAAAAACTGAAAAATATTTTTATCATACTTATTAGATGTAGAAGAGATGCAACGGAACAAGCAAGTCAATATTTATAGAGTTGTGATATTCTAACAACCAAATTTGATAACTCTATAACATAACGTATATACCCATGGTACACTTATAATATTTGGTTAACATTTCATTTCATTTGGACCACTAATCATATACGCATGTAAGTTGTCCAGATATGTGTTGTCAAATTTGGTTGATCATTTAACATTATTGATATTTATATTCTTCTCTTTTATCTTTCATTAACAATAAGCTGGTATCCATGAAGTAAGGCAGATGTATCTATGGGTGTAAACGGTAAATATAAGGTGAGGTTGCAAAACATGGGTGCCTTTTGTCCCATCCCCCATTATTAACAAATATGGACAATGACACAAACATGTTTATCCAAATGAAAGGACTTGGGTGTCTTAAAAATGTGATTCTAGTTCGTTCTTTGAATTCATGTGTATATAAAAAAAAAATTATTGAAAGGGATTCTATTTCGATATATGACAATATAAATAATAATAAAATATGAATAAGATTATTATCTTACCTATTGAATGAGAGGGTACTTAAAAAACAAAAAACAAATATGGACAATGACATTACAAAAGTTCATACCTTTGAGGTGCAAAAGCCTCCTAGTTCTTGTCCAGCGTCCGCCCCATCGTACTCGTCAAAATAGATTAAACGTGTATTTGGTTTCATGTTGAAAATATCCAGGATTGATTCTTTCCTCCGGTCAAACGTGATTTTAGTAAAAATAATGTGTTTGATTACTACTACCTCCGAACTCAATTATAAGCAAAATTAACTAACACACTTATTAAGGAAGTTGGTTAATTTGGTTTAATTGTCTTTATTTATGTAAAAAATGAGTTATAATTACTACCCTTCAATTGTCTTGGGAGTGTACAATGCTTTTGGAAAAGTAAAAGGAGAATTGGTTTGATTGGTTAATTTTCTTGATTTTTGGAATACTAACATTAAATAGAGTTGAGTTGGTTGAATTTTGCTTATACTTGAGTCCACAAAATATCAGTACTTTTTTTTGCTTATAATTGAGTCTAGGGATATTATTAGGTAAAATTGATTTTGCCTTTAGAAGCTTTTGACCGGAAACTAAAAAAAGTAGGTTTTGCATTGGGTTGAAAATTTTAAACTAAGTTTTACAACAATCTTGCAAACTCAATTCTAACCAAATTACTTCACTCCATTTCAAACTCAATTCTAACCAAATCAATTTTACAAAATCAATTTCATTCAAAATCACTTTTATCAAACTCATACCCAAACACACTTTAAACTCCTATAATAAATTCGCTACGGCCTAACTTATTAGAAAAGACTCACCGTCAAATAAATAAGCATCTGTCACCAATCTTAGAAATTTGGCTAAATTATACTTTTTTGTCCCTTATCTTTATTTTAGTTTTCAATATTATCCTTTTCGTTTAAATTGTGGTATGAAGAGGACTAAGTTGATATAAATTTTGCAAAATAAGGGACCATTTCGGAAAAAATAATAATAAAAGAGGGACCATTTTGGAAAAAAAAGGAACCACACTGGTTTAACTTTTGTAAAATAAAGGACTATTTTGGAATAAAAAATAAAAAGAGGGACTACATTGGCATAGCTTTGCAAAATTAAGGGACCATTTTGGAACAAAATATAAAAGAGGGACCAAAGTAAAACATAAAATAAAAATAAGGAACTAAATTAGAAATTTTGATTTGACAATGGTTGTATATCTCAGGTGCAGGTCAAATTTATATTAGTTTTTTTTTTTCGAAATTTATTTACTTTTTTCTAAAGTTTTTTTTTTAAATTTTTTTGGTACCGAATTCATATTCTAACCTTTAAAAATTAGAAAATATTTTCATCTGAGTTACTCAAGTAACAACTCCTTTTAGGTGATTGTTATTTAAAAAAAAAAAATGTTGGAGCTTGCACAAATCTTGTTCTGAGAAATTTAATAAAATGAAGTTGTCTTCAATCATATAGCATGTGAAGAGAATTCTTTTTTTCCCCGAATATTCAACTTAGGAACCCTAGGGTTTGAAACCTATTATCTCAATTTAAACGTGGTTTGAAGCTTGAATTTTTCATACAGGTAATAGATGATACATGTGTGAATGTGACTCATCAATAAAGTATAAAGGCTAAGGTAATAATTTGATCCGATAGGTGATATGGATTTTTTTTTTAGTCATAAAAAAAGGTAATATGGATTTTTCATTTGGTGGCGTCTAGCATGAAGTTTGTAAAGAAGTGCTACACTCGTGTAGCAGGAAATTAACCTGAGATAGCCGGTTATCCAGGTAATGAAATTCTTTTATTTGCTATTATGGGTTATCAGCAGCAGAAAAAAAAAAAAAACAAAACAAAAAAGAATAGGAGCTTGGTTGAAAACGTGAAAGCTGATATCCTTAGCACAAAAGTGGATTGATAAGCCCTGACGATTGTGTTCGAAGTTCGAACAAAGATGTATTTAGAAATTAGACTTTTAGAATACCCTTTGTTATCCTCTCCATTATACAAATAAGCACTCCCCCTGCTGCACTTGTTTACAACAATAAAGAACGAGATCTCCCTCACTCTTCTTCACTTCCAACCATAAAAAAAAAAAACCATTCCTCAAGTTCGTTCTTAAGTTTCAAACCCAGGTGCAGGCACCAAAGAATTATATGAAAGGTGGTCGGATATTGCAGTTCTCTTTTGAAATTGGCAAGAGCTTATAAAGAGGTAAAAATTACTAAAATAAATTAATTTCACCAAGATTTTACCACCCCTGCAGATACGATGTATTGTTTTTCATCTTTCTCATACTTTCTTATAGTTTTCTTGCATTTTATCCCCGTTCAAACACCCATGGGAAACTCTCAAATGGCTTTAGAATCAACTAGGGACAAAACTTGTCAAATGCTTCTTGTTGATGTTCTATTATCAGACTACCTTATCTCGAATCAGAGGCCATCACCTGAATCTAGTGGCATTCGCGGCTGCAAGCGGAGCTCAGACTGGAGTGCGACGTGGCGGTGGCGTGGCTTTGCAGTGGTGGTCGGATCTAGTTCGTTGGAGCGGTGGAGGCTGTGCAGGGGGCGGGCGTCGCTTGGCGGTGTCGGGGAGATTGCTGGACGTCGTTAATCCAAATCACGCACACAGACGGAGAGAGAAGGGGTCGTCGAACTTGAAACAGTGATGGCGATGGGAACTCCCCAAATCTGATGTTTTGTTTGAAAGGTAGAGATGAGGGTCAACAAAATCATACGAGACTTCTGCAACCCGTATCCAGTCATTTTTTGTTTTTTGGACAACCAAATCTATACCATCCATTACTTTATTATTAAATCCAACGGCTCCAACAAGTGAAACATGGGTGTAGCACTTCTTTACAAACTTCATGCTAGACGCCACCTTCATTTAGTCTCTATATGTAAAAAAAAAATTATTAAAAATGTTCTTATATATGTTATCATTACCCATTTACTCCCTCCCGTTACCATGTTGTATCTAATGATTCGTTAACTTCTACATATAAGGACTAAATGAAGAATTTGTAGTCAAGATGGTTTGGGTGGGGGAGTTAAGGAGTGAAGTGATAAGGAAGTTGAGGGTTCAAACCTCACCCACTAATAAAAATACTAACATTAGCACACTAACATTTGCCTATTAAAAAAAAAAAAAAAAGAGGATTCATGTCATATGTAGGGACCAGATTATTACTTTGACTTAAATTATTGGGTGCCTATACGCGATACAAGTTCTTCATTTAGTTTCTACACGTAGGAGTTAACAGATTATTAGAGACGACAGAGTAATGAGAGTGACTAAATAAGTAAGGATTGCACGTATGACAACCTTTTTAATAAATTTTTTTTTATGTATATGAACTAAATGAATAATCTATGTCACAGGTCACCTATAGATACTAAATTATTATTTTAACAAATATAAAATACAAGTTACATATTTTTTTTAATCAAAATCAACACAAATAAGTTTTTTTTTACCACCAATAAGTTTCAGCTATGTTATTTGAACACAAAATTTTGACATCGTATGTGACATCGTATATATTTCTTTCTATTTCTCACTTACTTTTTATCTTCTTATATACACGTATTTCAAAAATACATAATAAAAACAAAGGTACACCATATTTGTATCATTTTTTGTGTTCAAAAATCTTTTCCATAAGTTTTGTGCTGGAGTAAATCCTTAGTCCCCATTGACACTGTGACAGACAACTGAGTTATGCTTGATAGGACCACCTCGGCCCAAAGTTGGATTCTTTTGATTTCCCTCATCACATCACCAGACACCACCACCTTATCAGTTCAATGATTCAATCGCCATCACCACCACACACGATCCTCATCTCACATCTCTGCACAAAAAGACCCCAATGAGATAACAGAATTTCAAAACTCAGTGAAAGATAAAACAATGGAGAAGAACCTAATTTTTATAACCCACTAAATCAAGGCCTCCTCTTTCAGTACTATCTCTCAATTCCACCCAGTTTGAGTGCCATACCTCTACAAAGGTCCATGCAAATTCCATCAACATCTCTCACACCAAAAGGTCAAACCCAAAATTAATTGATGCCCAATTGAACCAGCTATGCATTAATGGCCCCCTCAGTGAGGCTGTGGCAATCCTGGATTCCCTGGCTAAACAAGGGTCCAAGGTGAGACCCTTGACCTATATGAACTTGCTACAATCCTGCATTGACAAGGATTGCATCTGGGTGGGTAGGGAGTTGCATGCTAGGATTGGCTTGGTGGGAAAGGTAGACCCTTTTGTGGAGACCAAGTTGGTTAGCATGTATGCCCAAATGTGGGCATTTGGAGGAAGCCCGGAAAGTGTTTGATGAAATGCGTGAGAGAAATTGTTCACTTGGTCTGCTATGATTGGTGCCTGCTCTAGAGACCAGAGCTGGGAGGAAGTTGTGGACCTCTTTTATGATATGATGCAAGATGGGGTTTTACCTGATGTGTTTTTGCTTCCAAAGATTGTGCAAGCCTGTGGAAAGTGCAGGGATTTTGGAACTGGGAAGTTGATACATTCGTTAGTGATCCGGCACGGAATGTGCTCTTCTGCGTGGGTGAGCAATTCAATTCTGGCTATGTATGCTAAATGTGGGAACATGAATTGGGCAGAGAAGTTTTTTAAAAGCATGGATGAGAGGGACGGTGTGGCCTGGAATGCAATAATAACTGGGTATTGCCAGAAGGGTGAGATTGAACAAGCTCAAAAATATTTTGATGCAATGCAGGAAGAAGGAATTGAACCGAGTTTGGTAACTTGGAACGTACTGATTGCTAGTTATAATCAGTTAGGGCATTGTGATATTGCAATGGATTTAATGAGGAAGATGGAGAGTTTTGGGATCACTCCAGATGTGTATACTTGGACTTCCATGATTTCCGGGTTTACTCAAAAGGGTTGGATATATCATGCTTTTAATTCGTTGAGAGAGATCTTTTTAGCAGGGGTTGAGCCCAATAATATTACAATTGCAAGTGCAGCTTCAGCATGTGCATCCTCAAAATCAATACATGTGGGATTAGAGATTCATTCTATTGCTGTTAAGATGGGTTTGGTTGACAATGTGCTAATTGGTAATTCACTGATTGATATGTATTCCAAGTGTGGCAATCTGGAAGATGCTCGATGCATTTTTGATATGATGTTAAAGAGAGATGTATATTCTTGGAATTCAATTATCGGAGGATATTGCCAAGCTGGTCTCTTCGGCAAAGCCCATGACTTATTTGTGAAAATGCAGGAGTCTGATTCACCACCTAATGTTGTTACATGGAATGTAATGATCACGGGATATATGCAGAATGGCGATGAGGATAGTGCTTTTGATCTTTTCCAAAGGATTGAGAAAGATGGGAAAATTAAGCCAAATGCAGCATCGTGGAATTCATTAATTTCTGGTTACCTGCAAAGTGGACAAAAGGACAAGGCCTTGCAAATGTTGCGGCAGATGCAGTCTTTCCACATAGCCCCCAACTCAGTTACAATGCTGAGTATCCTTCCTGCCTGTGCAAATTTATTGGCGGAAAAGAAAGTGAAAGAAATCCATTGTTGTGCAATGCGTCGAAACTTAGTGTCTGAACTTTCTGTATCGAATATACTCGTTGACACTTATGCCAAGTCAGGAAATATAAAGTATTCAAGAAGCATTTTTGATGGATTGTCATCAAAAGATATCATCAGTTGGAACTCTATAATTGCAGGTTATGTGTTACATGGCCGTTCAGAGTCTGCACTTGATCTTTTTGATCACATGAGGAAGGAAGGACTTCAACCAAGTAGGTGTACTTTTGCAAGTATTATCTTGGCTTATAGTCATGCTGGAATGGTGGATGAGGGGAAGAGTGCTTTCTCAAGCATCAGTGAAAAATTTCATATTACACCAGGTCTTGAACATTATATTGCTATGGTCAATTTGTTTGGTCGTTCAGGTAAGCTTGGCGAAGCACTAGAGTTTATTCAAAACATGCCCATTGAGCCTAACTCTTCTGTATGGGCTGCCTTGCTGACCGCCAGCAGGATTCATAGGAATTTTAGATTGGCAATCCTCGCCGGAGAATGCCTGCTTGAGTTGGAACCTGGAAATAATGTAACTCGGCATTTACTTTCACAGACATATTCTTTATGTGGGAAGTCTTGGGAAGCTCCAAAAATTACGAGGCTTGGAAAAGAAAAGGCTGTTAAGAAAACTATTGAGCAATGCTGGATTGAAAGGAAAAACTTGGTCCATACTTTTGTAGTTGGTGATCAGTCAAAACCATATATGGACAAGCTACATTCCTGGCTAAAACGGGTAGCTGTAAATGTCAAGGCACATATCTCTGACAATGGACTTTGCATTGAGGAAGAAGAGAAGGAGAGTATTAGTAGTGCACATAGTGAGAAACTTGCATTTGCATTTGCTTTCATAGACTCTCATCGGTCACCTCAAATTTTACGGATAGTAAAAAATTTGAGAATGTGTAAAGATTGCCATGACACAGCCAAATACTTATCATTGGCATATGGGTGTGAAATATATTTAAGTGATTCAAATTGCTTACACCATTTTGAAGGTGGCCACTGTTCTTGTAGAGATTATTGGTAGAGCAAAAAAATGTGAGAGAATCAATGATGTCAGAAATATGGAAGTCTGTCATATGGTATAGGTGTTCTTGTTGTACATAATTCTTTGACAATATCTACATGAAGAAAGTAACCTTTCACACAACTGAAGTTTTTGGCTTCCCTTGTATGTGTCAGGTTCAACTTTTATATGTGTGTTTGGAACCACTTTAATATAGGGCCAAAATTGCTTTTGGAAAGCAAAAGCTTCTCTTATTAGCTTTTGCAAAATCACTGCTGGCATTTTCAACCGGATTACCAAACATGCATATAAAGTGAGCTTATCTCTAAAGTAAATGTATATCTACTACTGAATTTTAGTGGGTCAAGATCTAGATATACTTTAAATTAAAATTAAGGATGAATATACTTATTCTTTTTATCATAAAGTTCATTTTAAGTGAGTTTTTTTTTTTTTTTTTATATATATAAATAAATTGCAAAACCAACCGTTGCAGTCATTTGACATTAATCTGTAAATTACAAATTGTCATTTAAAGATGGTTAATGGACTAATATTGAACATCTAGTGGGGCTACAGCAACCTGAAAAACACGTTACTCGCACAATTATACACACATGAACTTACATCTACATAGTTCTTAGTTCTTACCGTATGATTATAACGAACAAATATACACTTGATTCTATTACATAAGCAGGTGTAAGTGAGGTGTGCGTGAAATTGATGTATGCTTAGCATTTTTGTGAAAAATATTGGAATAATCAAATCCGTCCCATGAGTAAGCATCCAGAAAGAAAGTTCAATAGATTCTTCCCTTAATAGTTAATACAAAGCACCTTATGAGTAAGCATGGCGCAAAATTCCAACCCAAATACCATAACTTGAAAAAGATGATCAGCTAATCATTAAAGGGTGCAGAATATGCAACTATCTTATCAAATAGCATACACAAAGAAAGCTGCACCACTCATGGCCTCAGTGCCTGCAGAAGCAACAGAGTCTGAGTGCTCCTTTAGCAGAAGATGGGGTATATTCCTTCCTTTTCAACAATCATTTGTTTTAAAAATGGTTAATAAGATTGTGGAAAGAAAATGATTGCTGCATGATCATAAAAAGTGCATGGAACTTTGACTAAAGACAAGGGACTGATTTCTATGGGGTATCTGATTCCTTGTCTTTCTATAGTTTCCCTCCATGGTGGAACCCGAATTAGCTTCTTCTGCATAGTGCCTCACCTATATTATTTTTCTATACAAAGTCCCTAGCCAAACACACCCTTTTGCTGCAATAAATTCCTATGCCTTCCCTGTGCTACCCACCTTAAACGCTTTCACTTACAGTCTTCTTTGTTCAAACTCTATCATTCTCAAGCAGAAGAAAATGGTATTACATACTTAAAAACATCTCATGTTACATAGGACTCAATGCATATACTATTATCTCAAAGCTTATGTTCAACAACCTTCTTTTTTCTTATTTTCTGACTCCTTTGAGTTGCATGATTTTGGTGCAGAGTTTTGAGGAATCTGTAAAGAAACCTGAATCAGTTGGGCCATGGGGAGGCAGTGGAGGATCCCGTTGGGATGATGGAGTATACTCAGGAGTAAGGCAGTTAGTGATAGTTCATGGGGCTGGAATTGACTCCATTCAGATTGAATATGACAAGAAAGGGAGCTCTATCTGGTCAGAGAAGCATGGTGGAAGTGGAGGCCATAAAACTGACAAGGTAAAGGTTCCAATATTCTATACCCTTAGCTGATCTTGTGACATTAGTTTCCAATATTGGCTTAGGGAACCTGTGAAGGTGAAGTTAGTAATATTAAACTTATGCAATATATTTACTAACTATTTGAGTGTGTTCAGGTCAAGCTTGCTTATCCAGATGAGTTCCTAACTTCAATTCATGGATACCAAGGTAGCTTAAATCAATGGGGGCCAAATTTGGTTCGGTCACTGAGTTTTGAGAGTAACAAGACAACTTAGGGACCATTTGGTGTTCAACAAGGGACACATTTTTCATTGCCAATGACTGGTGCCAAGATTGTTGGGTTCCATGGCAGGTGTGGTTGGTACCTAGATGCCATTGGAGTCTATTTGAAGTCCTTGAAGCAACCAAATCCATCCAAAACTTTGGCTCAACCCCCTAACTACATTACTAACACTACTGATAATTTTGGTTATTCTATAATACAAGGAAGTGTGGGCCAAAACTATGATATTGTTCTTGCTCTAAAACAGAAAGATGATTCCAGTAAGCCTCTACCAAACAATATCTCCGGGAAGATTTCTAACATCAAAGAATCCAACAAATTTGAACACAAAGAAAAGGTAACAGAGCCTACATGGATAATCTCTTTGGAATGTTTCTTCTCAAATCTTAAAATCTGGCTTTTGCACCAAATGAATCTTAGAATCTATCTTCACTTCAGATAGCTCAATTGGAAAAGTCACCCTCAAAGGTTAAAGGTGCAGTCACACGCAGGCCTTGGGGTGGCGTTGGTGGATATGCATTTGATGATGGAACCTATACAGGAATTAGGCAGATCAACTTGTCGCGCAATGTTGCAATTGTATGGATTAGAGTTCTGTATGATTTTGAAGGGGAGACCATATGGGGATGCAAACAAGGTGGAACAGGAGGATTAAAAAATGATAAGGTGAAAAAATGAGCCTGCAAGCAAATTTAGATTACTCTACTTAATAATCTTTGGCAATCAGATTGATTGATCAGCAAATTTTTGTGCATCATTTTGCAGATAGTCTTTGATTTCCCAAATGAAGTCCTGACTCACATATCTGGCTACTATGGACCTCTGATGTACATGGGGCCTGCAGTCATAAGGTCACTTACTTTCCACACCACCAAAAGGAAGTATGGACCCTTTGGGGATGAACAAGGGACTTACTTCACCACAAAGGAGAAAGAAGGTAAAATCATTGGCATTCATGGGAGAAAGGGTCTGTTCCTAGATGCTATTGGCGTACATCTGCTAGTAGATAAAGTAATAGTACCTGTGCCAACACCTTCCAAGGAAATCATCCCCAGAGAAACAAGTATTGCTGAAACTGACAGTGCTCAATGGCCTACCAAACTGGTACTTGCTAAAGCTGCAGCAGCTGAAGAGGTATTCCTTAATGATTTATACACTTCTTTTGATAATCACCTTTTAGAAGATATTGAAGACAATTAAGAATTTGGCTATCTCTTTGTGTGGTTTATCCTATTCTCATTTTTCGCATCTTTCCCAGGTTTCTTGTGGAGTGATGAAAGCACCAGCTCCATGTGGGCCAGGACCATGGGGTGGAGATGGAGGTAGACCTTGGGATGATGGAGTTTATTCTGGGATTAAGCAGATTTATTTGACAAAAGGACCAGAAGGCATCTGCTCTATTCAAATTGAGTATGATCGAAACAGGCAATCTATATGGTCTGTAAAGCATGGTGGTAATGGAGGAGGAGGAGACACCATGTATAGGGTATGATTCTTAGTGTCAACTTTCTTTTAAGCATTGTTTCCTTCCCTTCCTTAAAACACTCCTCTTCCTTGTGAAGATGTACAACATGGACTTTTATCATTCTTTTACTTACTCATATGCTTATTGTGATTTTATTAGATAAAACTGGAGTATCCACATGAGGTGCTGACTTGTATATCTGGCTATTATGGCTCAATCACTAAGGATGAGCAGCATATAATAATAAAATCACTGACATTTTATACCAGTAGAGGACAGTATGGTCCATATGGTGAGGAAGTAGGGAAGTTCTTCACCTCAACTACAACTGAGGGCAAGGTGGTAGGTTTTCATGGGAGGAACAGCTTGTACTTGGATGCCATTGGGGTCCATATGCAACATTGGCTTGGAAGCCAGAAAACTTCAAGGTCGTCCCTCTTCAAGCTATTTTGATTTGTGTTTCTGACCAAAACAGCAATTTGGCATTTGGAGAAGTGTTGAGAGGAGTTTTAAGTTTTTGGGCAATAATAATACGTGAAGAAGAATCAAGTATAGGAAGACTGGGATCAGATGATTACATGATTACTTCTATGCTCTCTGTAATAATTTGTTGGCTTTTCTGACCAACAGAAACTTTTGTTATACAATCGTGAATAATGTAATGTGTGTGTTAATTCCTTACACCACAAGGTTTATGTTAATACACTATCAATTGATGCAGTTAGACACTTGCACTTGCACCTATATCTTCCACTTCTCCCTGTCTTGCATGCGCTTATAACAAAATAGAATAATTAGTATATGAGTAATGATAGGTGAACACCCAAATGGGACACCCATTTGGGATACCTGGTTAATCATGTATAAATATTTGTTTAATTCAGTTCATTATATGGTTAATCATGTTAATGGGCTTATTTACCATAACCATGTAAATATATGGTTAATCACATGCAAATATTTGGTTAATTCAGTTCTTTATATGATTAATGAGTCATCATGAATTAACCAAATATTTGCACGTGATTAACCATATAATAAACCGAATTAACCAAATATTTATACGTGATTAACCAGGTGTCCCATTTAAGTGTTCACCTATCATTACTCTTAGGCTTTGTTTGGTTGTGAGAAAAAAAGAAGAAGAGAGAAAGAGGTGAGAAAGAATATGAGAAGAGAGAAAATGTTGAGAAATAGAGCATATTTTATGTATTGTTTGGTGTAAGAGAAATAGGAGAGAAATAGAGGAGAAATAGGTGTTTTCTCTCTCTCCCCTTTGTTTGGTTGGATAGAAAATAAGAAGAGAGAAAAATAATTTTTTTTAAAAAGACAAAAATATCATTGAATAAAAAAAATAAAAATATATAAATAAATTTAATTGATTTAAGTTATTTTAACTAATCAAATAATTTAAATTAATTTAACTAATTTAAGTTATTTTAAATAAATTTTTATTAGTTTAATATAATTATTTTATTTATTTCAATTTAATTTAATTAAATAAATGATTAATTTAATTCAATTTATTTAAATTTATTAAATAATTGAATGAGAACCCAAAAAGAATGGTACAAAAGTCATTTTACATGAAATACTCCATCCCTCTTCCATTTTCTTCTCACTTGGGGGGAGAAAAAAAATTTAAGGTGGGTCCCACCAATTTTCTTCTCCTTTCCCTATTTCTCTCATCCACCAAACAAGAGAAAAGTGTATTTTCTCCTCCTTTTCTCTCTTATTTTCTCTCTTACCATTTTCTACTCTAACAAACAAAGTCTTAGTGGGTATATATATACTCATGGAATACTTAAAAAACTCAAATAGGTCTCAAATTTCAATTGCTATGTAACTAAGACTAGTCATCTACTAGGTCAGAGTATTATGTCAATGGATCACTCATCAAACCAGGAAATCATTGATCAAACTGCATGAATTAATATATATCAAATTTGTAAGTTTTATAATAAAGATATGTATTTATAATATATCTGTCAAAAAATATCAAGTGAGTCATCGGACGTAGTGACATAATTGCTCTAAGATGTCTGTCAGGACTAGGGATCAAACCTCATATAGACATTTTGGTTGCGTCTTGGAAAGCATTTGGCAGCAAAACAAGCCGACCTTGGACCCAACAGTCCAAATTGGTTCAATTACGATTTGATGACGTCAATTATGATATACTTCCTCCGGTCCACAATGTAAGTAAAAATTTCCAAATTTTTTGGTCCAAAATATAAGCAAATTTCAACTACTTTCTTCTCATTTAATGAAGTTATTCTCAAATTACCCTTCATTTAATACAAATTTTGTTTTCCAATGACTCCTTTTATTCTTAATAACACAAGCTTAATAAATAAGAGGAAGGGTAATTTAGGTAACAAACTTAATTTTTTATTCCCAATGACTCTTTTAAATGAGATCAACTAACTATCTTAATATGTGTGTCCCATTTAATTTTTGCTTACAATAGAGACCGGAGGGAGTATTGATCGAATTGATCGTAGGTTTGATTTTCTGTTGAACCGGTTCGACCGACCTGTCTCGTCGGGATTGAATAATACTAATTTTAAGGAGTTAAGATTTAATGTATTTTATTGTTTTATGCTCAATGTATTTTAGAAAATGAAGGTAAATACTAAATAGATTCGATGCTTCACACAAGCTTGCCTTTGAGCAGTTTTTTTTTTAATAATAAAAACTCTTTTCTACCTATACTTTCTCTCACGACCAAAAAGAGATCGATTCATCCTGTCTGTGTCATCTTGGTGTTAGCGATGGATCGAGCTCAGCTTGTGTTGGTGGGTTTGCCACTCTTCCTCCTCTGTTCCGATATCTTATCCCTCTTCTCATCTCCGCCGTCGCCGCCGCCACCTCCGAAGAAGCCCTCTCACCACCGCCAGGCTGACCCTGTAACCGTCATTGACTTCCCCTCCTCCCAGGTAATTTCAATCCATACTTTTCATCATCATTACTATCTTAACAATAATAATCGGTGTCTTCTCTTAGAAAGCAAGCGACAATCCCATTGGAGGAGGTGTGGGTATCGGCAACACTGTCAACATCAATTTCTGCTCTTCTTGCTCCTACAAGTTAGTACCAACCCGTCTTTCTTTTGTTTTATTTTATTTTCTGCTTTGATACTGCTATTCTTCAATTTTTATTATATTTGAAGAGAGACAAATGATAAAAAAGGAAATGATTTTGAGCTTAACTCTCTCTTTTAGTTTCTGGGTATTAGGGGAATTCAACTCACTAATTTATATCAGCCATCAATTTTATATTTTTATGCATCCAGCAAGCAAAAGTTTCTCTTCTCAAAGTTGTATATCATATGCTTTGGAGCTAACACTGGTACCATACGACACCAATTCGTGCATACGGGAAATTCTACAAATTATAGGACACTCTAAGATACCAAATGAAATTAATATCATAATAACAACAAAAAATTTAAATTAGACTAAATATATAACAACCCATTTGCTTTGTTTATAGTTTCATGTTTTTATTAATAATTGCAAGAATGTCTTATTGTTTTCGTTCTGTTAACCGTACAAAAATTTGAAAATAGTAAACATAATCAAAACAAAGCAAACGATCCTTAATGTTTCATAAGTTAGCTTTTTTCATTACACAGTAGAAGGCTATTTTTATATAAATAATGTGGAGTCCCATTTGTATTGGTATGCAAGTATGTATATCCATTATGATACATATCCGATGTTGGGACAACAACCATTTTTAAGTATTGGTGCTTCATAGCTTTGGGGTTTGGATTATCAGCAGTTATCCAGAGAAGTATTGTTCAAGATCTTTACTTTCCTTACTGTTTAATGTTTCTTATAATCGGTTCATTTCTTGAGTTGTTACAGCATTTAGAGTGGAAAAGTTGGTGTAAATGGGTGATTATGTTGGATGTAGGGGAACAGCAGTAACGATGAAGAATATGTTGGAGATTGCTTTTCCTGGAACTGAGGTTATTCTCGCAAATTATCCCCCGTCACTTCCAAAGCGCCTGCTAAGCAAAGTAGTTCCAGTTGTGCAGATTGGAGTTATAGGGGTTGTAGTTGCAGGGGAACAGATTTTCCCAATGTTGGGTTTTGTTGCACCCCCTCCTTGGTATTACAACTTGCGTGCTAATAAGTTTGGGACCATCGCAAGTACCTGGCTTCTTGGAAATACTTTGCAGTCATTCTTACACAGCTCTGGTGCATTTGAAGTTTACTTCAATGGTGAACTGGTTAGTGCCTTGTTTCTTTGTTTTATTCCATAAAATATTTTAGTAAATATTCATTGCTACTGGAACTTCTGATCTTTCTCTGTGGCGAATGCAAGTTTTGTTCCAATTTTTACTCTTTGTGAGCACATGTAGTCCGTCATAATAGGATAGTTCTCTCACATGACTAGTTATATCAACATTGTTTTCACTTCATATGATTTTCCCAGTTAGCTAAATAATCATAGGAAAATTATGGGTACCATCTTAAATTATTTTAGCATTATCATCAATTATGGTCTTCCCAGTTTCATTATTTTTTCATGGTGGCTCTTTGTTTATTATTGAATGCCATTGGCATTGGGAAATTTGGTATTTAACAACCTAAAACTAGTTTAAGATATCTGCCAACAAGATCTTACTTAGAGATTGTTGGCAGACTCTGGAATAGGGGTCTGTCCTCCACTTCAGCAAAATGAGAAACATTTTGATATGCCAATTGCCAAATAACGCCCCCTAGGAAATTCTTCTTCTGACCCCTTAAGTTTGGAACATTTACTTTCAGATTACCATTATATCTACTTGCTTTTTCTGGCTAGTTGGGAGGGAGCTGTTTTATACATTACTTTCAAACTTTCAACTTATTGTGTATTCGGTTTTGCAACATAATATTTCGATCATTGGGTTTCTTGCATTCAGTGTTTAGAAGTATATAATTTGTTGGATCATTACTGTTTACTGTTGGGTTTATTTGTATAGTGATAAAACTATTCTTTCAAGTATTGTCTCATCGGCCATATGGTGTTTGAAAATCAAATCCGTAGGTTACTCCTAATGCCCCTTTCTGACTCTAGAATTACCAAGATGGTGGTTAGAAGGTCAACGTAAATATATGCCATCTTCAATACCTTTGAATTGTTATTAACCCCTTCAAATTCTTATGCCCTTTGAAGGTGTTCTCTAAACTGAAGGAAGGAAGGTTTCCTGGAGAGATAGAGTTGAAGGATTTGATTAGTAAAAAGATGGCAAATTCTAGATTTGCCAACGGTGTGCCAGAATTATGGCCTTAGTTCATCTGCTTTCCATGGAGAGTTCTCTTTGACCAGGCATGAATGATGCAATTGGACCTGCCATTGCTTTGTGAAGTAGACGCTATGCAGACATATATAGGAATATCAAGTTATTAGGTTTCCACCTGTTTATTCTGGAACTTGAATTTTCTTTATTGAAAGAACCTAGTAACTGCTGAAGACAGTTAATTTTAAGCTTTTTATAGGCTTACACTCTCGTTCTACTTTTTTTCAAGATTCTGATAGTTTTTGCTATTATCAGCTCAAGTAACTCCTACTACGTAAAAAATTGAAGGCTAAATTACACTTTTGGTCCCCAAATTGTTTTTCAATGTTCAATTTGGTCCTCAAGTTTTTAAAATATTCATTTTGGTCCCTATGTTCCTAAAACTTATTCAATCGAGTCCTTCCATCAAGTTGACTAATGGACACGGACGTTGACCCCAAAATAATGGTCCCCAAATTGTTTTTCAATATTCAATTTGGTCCCCAAATTTGTTTTTCAATGTTCAATTTGGTCCCCAATTCCGACGGACCAGATCGGGTCAACGTCCATGTCCGTTGGTCAACTTGACAGAAGGACTCGATTGAATAAGTTTTAGGAACTTAGGGACCAAAATGAACATTTTAAAAACGTAGGGACCAAATTGAATATTGAAAAACAATTTGGGGACCAAAAATGTAATTTAGCCAAAATTGAATGAGAATAATAGGCAATGAAGGCTACATTACTCTGTCAAAGTAGAAGACCCCTGAACTAGACGTGTTCTTAGAAATGTACTGATGAAACTATATCAAGATACTGTAACAAAGTCAAACGTGAATGAGCCAAAGATCAAACAAAAACGAAACCACAGATCATAGAAATAGTATATGTTGTAATTACGACTTCTTAAAGCAAAATTAATTGAATATCATGTGCACGGGACAAACTTCCAATTCAATTGTGGTTATTATTTCATAAAAACTCATTTTATAGAAAGTCAATTGTGGGTGTAAAATTGTCTTGATTTTCACTCAACGGCAGTTACAATGGGAGGGATTCGTATCAGTTGCAATAATGACTGATTCCTAAAACTTTTCCATTCAAACAATCTGTTGATAGACGATATTATTATTTGGGAGCTGCTGCAGGAACATTGAAAAACGGAGGGGTTTGAAACCCCCTTCATTATTTTCTCTCTCCTCCTTTTTCAAAAAAAAAAAAAATCTTTAGAATATTTCTCATTATTCTATCCATGATTCTATTTTAATAATTATTACTTTTATTAATTCTATTTCTCTATCATATTACAATCACAATATTCATAATGATATTTCATATATCAATTACATACTTCTGTAACTTCATCTTTTAATTCTTGTACTAAATCTCTTGAATAATTTTGATTAGTTAAATATAACATACTTAATTTACATAAAAAAAAAATCTATACTATGATAGTTATTCATTATATTACTTTATTTACTTAGCTCTGATACCAAATCGGTACCACCCTAATAATTTCAAATATTTTTAATTTATTCATTTTTTAGGGTAGTATTTTATTCATCAATAAAGACCAAATCATCATCATCACCATTAAAATCTACATAATAATAAGGATCACAGTAGAATTTAAAATCAAATAAATAATATTTAGGATCGTTATATATCTCAAGATAATATTTAAGATCGTTATTTAGGATCACTTTTTCCAACATTCGGATTAATGCTAGAGTTTCTTTTTCATATGTTGGATAATTAATTTCCCTAGAGTTTCTAAAAGATTTTCTAATTGTTCAAGAAATTTTCTAACATTTTCAATATCTCTATTTTCATCTATTTCTTTACCTTTACTTATATTATTTAGTATATCTCTTATATTATTTATTTCACTTTGTCCTTTCTGAATCTTATTATAAGTATAATTTGAATTTTTATTTTTATTTTTCATTAGTTGAATAATATTTTTATTAGTCTCTTCCATTATTTTTTCTATTACCTTTGAATTTTATTATTATTTCTTCAGATAAACTCATTATTTTATCGTTTTATTATTATAATTTTATCTTATGTGGGAACCATAGGGTTTTGAAACCATATGATTTAAGTAGGCTTCGTAGAAATTCTCTTATTATTTTGGTAATGTGGTCATACATTTGGTAAACAGTATATAAACATGAAAACTGATTTATTGGGGCTCAATATATGAAATGCTACAAATTGAATCATGACGTGTGCACTATGATATGCATAAAAACCAAAAAGCCAAATTTATTGCCTTCTCTTCGAGCCAGCTCTGGAGTAGCCTCATTTCTATTACCACTGTTCTTACCAATTTGAACATTTACAAACACCATGAACTACTACAGTTCCTTGCTGTTCAGTATTCATCTCTTGAGAATTACTAGCTTTTGAAATATGTTTTCCAAAATGATCCAATTGAATATACTTCATGATCCTCTTATTGCTTGTGAAAATAACCTGCAATGCAACCTTTAAATATAAATATCATCTGAAGGCCAACTGTTGGTGTAATTAAAAATGTATTGATAAGAGTACAAGAATACTCAAACCCATATACAAAAATAAAGACAAGAACTATTACAAAGAAGAGCACCCCACCAACAGAAAAAAAAAATAATCAGATCCTGCAACTACTCAATCCCAGGAACAAAGTTTTTAATGGATATATGTAAACTCTCTACAAATCCCACAGGTAGAATAAAAACTCAGCTCCCAAAAAGTGTGTTGAAATATTTCATATGCAGCAAGTAGTTACCTTGAAGAATTTCATATTCTGCTTATATCACGGCCAAACACAAAAGTTGTAGCCCAGTTGATGGCTACATAGAATCTATTCCTCCAGCTGATGACACGAGTCAGATATGCTGAGCGCCAAACAAACCAACTAAGAAACCCTGCCAGAGATAACCCTTTCGCTTCCTGTAGGAGATACAAGAGTCAATCGATCTATATACATATAAGTTTTTGATGCACCAAAAAAAAAGCTTAGGAATGATAAATATCACCTTGCTCTGTCTAAGATCCACCAGAGCCTTGTAACTGCCAATAGTTGCCATGCTACCAAGATGTTTGTAAACAAATGGATCCCCAATGTCTATCTCATTTATGCTGTTTGCATGGCCTCCATTGGCTTTACCTATTTTGTTTAATAAGAATGCTAAATATTTACCTTGCCTCTCTGCCACCTGTGGAAATTAAATGGTGTTAGAGATATAATAAAGTCATTCATATGGTTTCACTGAACAGCTTAAACTTTAGAGAAAGATGGTTCATATCATGGTATCAGATCCTTTATGACCGAGTGTTCTAAAGTTAGATCCTTGTCATCCCATTTTTCTAAATAAAGTGAATTTCAGCACATGGTCAAAATGGATATGTGTTTTGTCCACCCTTCAACCTCTAAGGGCTTTCACGCGAGATGGTACATTATAATTCATTCATGTGCCTTCACCCAACAGCTTAGGCTTTAGGGAGAGATGGTTCATGACAAATGCCAAGGAATAAGCTCTCAGGAAAAGAAGAAACAAAGCAACACCACTACACCAGTACACCCATAAACCGCTACTACTAACAATAAAAGGAATACATTGACAATGAAATGTGTAAGAGACAAAGGCCTTAGTATAAAACCAAAACTACACATTGCGGGAATTTAATAAATGAAAGTGTACATAGGAGACACTAACAAGTAATAACCCAATCTCACTTACTTGGGCTAAAGCTGGAAGCGTTGGTTTTCCAGTACTTTCAACATATCCACTGCAGTCACCTATCGCGAACACATCCTGTATTGAAGGGACACGAAGCCACTCATCAATGCCAATCCTGTGAAGAGAAAACATTCAGAATTCGAATAGGATGATACAGTAATCTAAAGTTGTAGTTACCATGAAATAAAAGGAACATGAAGGCAAGACGGGGGCACATAAACTGTATATCAAATACAAAGGAAACATAATGCAGCACAGCAAGAGAAACTTATAGGGCACAAATGAATAGGGAAGCAAAAGCAACAACATATACATATGGGTAGAGGTCAATTGACACCAATGTCGGACTTGACATACACCACAATCTAACTACTTATAGAAAATGATTAATGAATTCAACCATTGAGTTATAAGTATCTTACATATTGATATTTTATGCCAGATTTTGGAAAATTCAAATAAGAATGAATACATAATCAAATTATTGATATACTCTTATTTTTTAAAACAATATATTACAAAAAGAAATCTTTGATTATGTGAAATTTTATGAGTATGATATGCAGGAAATAAATTCTCAATCCGACAATGAATTTAGAATTTCGGCTCATGGAAAGACATATATTGATGTAAGATTAAGTTTCATTTATATCAAACTCAGTCTTTTAATACATGCATATATCTTTGGACAATGGTGATCCTGCTTTTCTGATAAGACAGATCAAAATACTAAATCTAAGCAGAAATCAGCTGGCAACTTGTAAATATGCAATGGTTGTCAACAGAAAAAAAAATTGCAACTATGTTAAGTACAAAGAACAACCTTCCACCAGGAGATTTAGGGAGATCCAAAGAGCGAATAAAAGGCGACGGACCGACACCAGTAGACCATACCAGCAACCCATATGGAACCTCCGTACCATCATTAAGGATAATCTTCTCATCTTCAACATCTTTAACAATGCCACGACAAGATGGACTCCTGACTGAGAAAATTAATGCCTTAAAATTTTAACAGCTACCCTATGAATCAGTTTTCAGCATACTGATTGTACTATGAAGAGTCCCATTGATTATATAAAAGATTCCAAATGCTTCTGCTAGAAACAGTGTATCATGATTATACTTGGCCTTTTGGTAATTAACATCATAGACTAGTTTTTTCTAACCGAAAAGCAGAGTTCAGTTTATCATATGAAATTCAGAAGTTCAAAATCAAAGGAACATGTTGAACAAACAGTTAAGAAACTCTTTCAACATAGCTCACCTTTGTCAACTGTTTGGTAGCATATTGCCTGAGTTTGTCATCAAAGGAAGACAATATCTCATTTGCCTGGAAAGCATAAATAAATTGGTTAGCAACATAAACTACCTTAAAGACATTTCTGGCATGAACAAATGATAATTTATCATAACAAAAATGGCTCCCAGGAACTCTAAGGTGTTTCTAACCGTTACACCGGCAAAAATTGCTGGACATTGATTGAACATATACAATGGCAAGAATAGGAAACATACGATCTATAATCTATTTGATTGTATCACATATTTAATGCTTCTAAGCATACCTCAATTAAAGTAACATGGATATAATCCTTCACATGAGAATATCTCTGACGAACATCTCTCATGATAAAGTCACTAAGTTCACCACTGAATTCAACTCCAGTGGGACCACCTCCCACAACCACACAGTGTAAAAGCCTTCGCTTTTCCTCTTCTGTAATCCCTGCATACAAATCAAATACATATTACAGAGGTGATGTTATAACAAGCAATATTGTCAAACAACTTCATATTAAGCTAATATGGCAAGACTGTTGCACCTGGAACATCTGAAAGCATCAAGTTCAAGAGCAACTTCCGACGAATTTCCTGTGCATGGTAAACTTCACGAAGAAAAATTGCATGTTCATTGACTCCTTGAATTCCAAAAGTGGTGGGTTGTGCTCCTAATGCAATTACTAGCTTATCATATGAAACTGTAAATTTCCAAGGATCTAGTGTCTGCGTTCCTTCAGTCACAGTCTCACATTGCACCTTTAAAACCATGCATTAGATTTGAGTACCATTATTTCAACTAATACTAGTATCATACCCTTTTGTTCAGAGCAAGAAGGAGAGAGTAAGAAGAAATAGATATGCAATTGAATTTTCATTCGGGTTTCGAATTCCAGGCACTGCCTTGGAAAGCTTGAGTACCAATACAACAACAACCAAAGCATTATTAGGGTTGACCACAAGGATCAAACAATGCAGTTGGCCTCCATCAAAAACCAAATTTCAATAATCCATTTATAATAAGATACATTTTATTGGTTTCAAGCTTTCAATAAATCTAGTCGTTCCAATACAAATGGGGGAGAAAGTTCAATCCAGTAACAGAACACATTCCAAACATTTCCATGATTCTTTTCCTAGACAAGAAATTCATGATTTTCCATCTTTAAACATGTATTTGGTAGCACACACTTCTGGTCACACAATCAAATACGTAATGTATTGCTAAATCCTTGAATACATAATGGGGGTATAGGAAATTCTTGCATATAACAGTTGCAGAAACTTATGCTGAAAGCATAGGTTATATAATGCATGTTTAATATACACGTTCATCATCAAGTGATCACATCATGCTCAATTTAATATGACATTTAATGTAATCACTTCCACCCATTCTTCTTACTAAGAACTACATTAGTTTTAAAAAATACAATAAAATTCTAAGATTTACCATATCTCACCCAAAAGTCTATCAAACATAAATCAGTAGGTTCATGTTTGGAACTTTGGATTAGATTAAATTTTAGGAAAGGGTGATCACTTTTTTTAAGAAGTTTTATGTAAGATTTTGAACACCATATGCTAATCCAAACACGAACTAGATATTTATGTATTTGGATTGCTTGCAAGTCACTGCACCCCCACATTCACTGCAGTCACTAAAATGCACCGTTGGATGCATAGTATGCATTAAAAAATGAAAGAACACTGATCTAACAATGCATCTCAATGATTGTAGTGATCGCGTGGGACAGTGACGGCAATGAATCTGAATCCGATATTTATGCCACATGTACTTTTCAACCCCCTCCCCTTTTTTGACCAAATAAAAAAAAAAGGATCCTATTCTTTGAGGAACTTGAATCCTCATCCTACCCTATAAGATCTTTCACAAACTCTTCCCCCCCACCATAATTAAAACCATACGAACCTTATCAAGCCTTCTATGTAATAAAAATTAAGGAAATTGAACAAAAACTTCAGCAGAAGAAAACATAAATATACACCATGAAACAAAACAAAGTCAACATACCACATGCTTATCAGTATCAATGCCAGTACAATTGGCAAGGAAGAAATAAGAACCGGGTTCCCTTGAAATAGCAGGTTGGATCCTTGTAACAGGCTCAGCAACAGATCTAAACTCCAAGGTTCCAACACAGGTGGAAGCCAAGAGTGGGGTGAAAACCATGTGGTTGCGTGGTGAGACACAAACAATGTCATAGATTTCAGGGTCCAACCCCTTCATGAGCCTGCACCCTGCCCAGCCCGTACCCAACACCACCACACGGGGTTTCTCGTGTGGCTTGGTTGGTCCCAAACCTCCAGAGTGAGCGGAAGGAGGGTTGTTCTTCTCTGCAGTGGTGGTGAAGTGAGAGAGAAAAGTGAAAGGTGGCAAGAGGTGAAAAGGGTCTGTGTTTCTGGGTCTGTGGGGTGCTTTGAGGGCAGAAAATTTGGACAGGTTTCTGAACCAAGACATGGTGTACGTGTGTTGCTGTGTACGAGGATGTCAGATAGGAAACATGTATGTGTGGACGAGGATGTCTAAAAAAGAAGATTGCATGAGAGAAAGGAGATTGGTGTGGAACAAGTTTAAGATTGCATCAGAACAGGGAGTGATGAAGGTGAAGGGAGAGTGGATAAGCTCCAGAAATTTGGGCTGGTTCAGTTTGACTTGACTGATTTACGGAGACATTATTGATGCATCATCCACCATCACTGGCATGGCAGGTATTATTATTATTATTATCATAAGGTGATAATGATATGGTTTTTGCACGTGGGCTGCTACGTGTTTGCCAAAGAACTTTTGCACCAGCAGATGTTTTATTACACCCTTACTGATCTGTAATAGATGAATTTATTTTTAAGTTTTAATAGATAGCTAATAAGAATTAAATTAAAAGTTTAAAACATATAAAACGAATAACATAGCTTAATTATCAAGTTCTTCATCTTATATATCCTTATCTTATTTTCTATTTATTTTCTTTGATTCTATTAAGTATTAAGGGTGTATTTTCTTATGTTATCGCAAGACCTCAAGATATCAAAACAGACAAATACCAAACCGGCAATGCTTAAGACATACAAGCACAAATAAAGTTTACAGATGAATAGTTGCTAATTAAACAAACAAGGATAGTCTCATTTCAAGTTGATACACTTCCACACTGGCTAAAAATCCAAGGATGAACAAGATAAACAATTGATTAGCTAAGCCTACGTGCACAAAACCCTTTAAGAGGTTCTGATATTTAAGTAAAATATATGATGCATAAAAAGAAGTATACAAATACTTCAGTGATCCAGCCACATCATCTTTTCTTAAAACCATACTTTTTGCGTTCATAAAATAGATCAGTTTTAGCACTCCCTAAATTAACAATCTTGGGACAACCATCCCTATCTTTCTCCTGCTGTGTACACTCCTTACAGTAGTAGGCATCAGATATTCCTACTCCTCCACATATGACACATCGACCCTGAAATGATCCATAATTGCATTCATCACAAACACGAACTAGTGTGCAAGGGCGCACATAAGAGTCACAGATGACACACTTGCCATCACATTTCTCACAAAGTCGTCCAATGGCAATTCCTGGTTGCTTCCGGCACATGATTAAATCAGGATGATGCTTGGCCATGTTTTCAACAACCTTCTAGATGCTGAGTGTATCACCTGTGATTGCATTCCATAATGGAGAGTAGAAAATATAGAGTGAATCAGCAAAACACCACACTTTCTAGCAAAAAGAGGTATGATACAAAATTTTACAACAAATAATGGGACAGATCCAATGTAAGCCTGGTAAATAATCATCCTTGCAAGCATGTGATATTGGCTCAAATAATCATCCTTCCTCATGTTAGCGACAATTTGATCTTAATCTGCTATGAGAACGAAAGGAATCTGGTACTAGCCGATAATCAGAACAGACAATTGATCACCTGCTGCAAAATGGAATCTCCTAGCCAATAATCAGAACAGACAAATGTCTACCTACAAAAATTAAAAATTATAACCTCCATAAATATACAACTTCCATCATCTTACTCTTGGCACTACGAAATTTCCCAGTCATATTATTCCATCATATTGTCCATGCATGGACCATGATCCTGGTTTGTCACTTATCCTTATTAGATATATATCCTAAAACTGTAGGAAGTGATAAGACCTGGGCTAGTGTCTTTGTCCTAGCAAGCTGATAAACATTGAATTCCAAGGCCATGAACTTGCCTGCTAGGCCTGCCCTCACAATGATAAAATAGTTAAAGCTGATCTCACACCCAGAAGGGGAAAAACTACATAAAATTGAGGCAGATTCTGACCGATCTACAAAATTTATAGTTCTTTCTATTATTTGAAATTGAAATATGTCTTTGCGCATAAGACTAAAGGCCCGTCACTAGTTTAATTATTGACATTAATTTGCAACCTATATTTTCATTGATTCACATATGCCCTTATTGCTGCAAGAACCTCGTGTAAGCCTGATATTACTGACTGGTACCAACTTTCAGACCTCTAACATGCTCTAGCATGAAAAAATGCTTTTCTTACATTGCCTATTATTTTCATCTAACGAATGGCTCATTTAATTTTTCTATATTGTATATGTGCATTGTCACAACCGCCAACACAGAAGACACCATACTATCACAACCAACACTAAATTAAGTTCAAAAGTAATAAATAAAAAGCTAGTGTTGATGAGCGTGGTATTTGCTAGAAGAACCACCTGAGTGTATATATGAATTGCTAGCTTCTGATTAAATTAATAGTTCATAAAGTTAACATTAGATATAAAACAATCTTTAAATGACTTTCAAGTATAATCTTAACCAAAAGAGGTTTCAGCCAAAAATAAATCCAAAAATTAAACCAAACATTAGAGATTATCAAGATTAAACCTAGGTAAGTTCGCAAATTGCAACAATCCATGTTTAAAAGAGTGAACTTGCATAAGAAAACAAACCCAGATGAAGGCCCTTATGTCATAGATTTGTATTAAAAAAAATTAAAAGAGAGTTGAATTTCAACTTGTGCAACTCAAGATATGAGTCAAACATTACATGTTGCCAAGAGAAAATATCCAGAATCAGACACAAATCTGAAAGTAAGCTAGTGTTAAACTGATAGGGATTAAAATTTGAAAACTTGGTAATGGACCCTAAGTAACAACAACCCTCTTCATTTAGCATTCCATTATGTAAAAAAAAAAATCTTTAGAAAGGAAACAGAAAAACCCAGAAATGTATTCGACGACAAATCCCCCTAGTCCCTTCATTTCAATTTTCAATCATAACCTTAGTAAGAAAGCTGAAAATGAAAACAAGATGTGGAAGGAAGATTGATTACCTATGTGGGTTGATGTTCTCAATTCTATTCAACTATGAACCGTTAATGGCAGTGCCCCCAGCACAACACAACAAAGAAGCGTCACAGCAGATCGATGCTTATAGCTGGCAATGGCATAGCCTAATAGAGACTTCAAGAAGAAGATGAACTGAACGGTGCAGAAGAAAGATCCGAATTCATAGAGCCCAATGGGTTCCATTCCATACCATGGTCTGGCCCGGTACAACTTTCTTCTTTTTGAAAAAAAAAAAAAACACTTCTTACATTGGATTGGAAGTGAAAAACTAAGGCCCACTTTATTTCTTTTTTCCGTTTTTATTTTCCATTTTCATTAACAATTATAAAAATGCTACATTCATTTATTATATTTTAAATATTTGTAAAGAAAGTAGAAAAAAAACACAAGGTGATACTTTTGATATTATTAATGGAAAAAGAAAATAAAAAATTAAGATTAAACTTAACTTAAGGAAATTTGAAGTCTGTGTAAAATTTTACAAGAATCGATAAACTTAAAATATGTTTTCGATAAAAATAAAATAAAAACTTATGTTTTTTGTAATTTGTTTTTTACTGAAGTGCCATTTAGATTTTTATTTTATTTTAACTCTATAGTTTCGATTTTATGAAGAATATATCAATCTTAAAGTAAAACACACACTAAAAAATAAAAAGCAGCTGGCCCATTAAAACATATATAGTCTTTATACTGATTTTCCTAACAAAATACCAATTCGTTTAAATAAACATATTTTCATCTCAACTTAATCCGTTTAACAGCCTTATTCAAATGTAATTAAGAGCCCAATTATTAAAAGAATGATAAGAGTTGACAGGGTTTTTTTTTTATATATTATTTCTACAGCAACCATCTCTATTTCATATCATTAGTAATAACGTTTCCAATCAAAAGAATATCATAAAAAATATGGCGACTAGGATAAGACAAAGCCGCCCTAGCAAGCTTGAGCAACATTGTTGCCTTATCTCCTAACAAAATCAATCTAAAAGTTGGAATCAAATTCAAAAGGTCCCTACAGTGAGATAGTAGCACCAAACTCCGAGAGGTCTTCTACATTGGCCTAGATATTATCAACCACCACCTTGCTATCAACCTCAAAAATCACATTAGATAAGCCAAGGTCTCTAACCCACTTGATAGCTGCAAGAAGGCCAACTGCTTCACCTTCAGGGACCATCAAAGAGGGCTGCTACAATCACTCCTAACCAGCACAAAAGAGCCATTTTCATCCCTTATGCACATGCCAAAAGAAGTTATGTTCTCCTTTCTGAAAAAAGCGGCATTTGTGTTACACTTTAACATACCAGCCCCGGGTTTTACCCACTTATCATTCCGCACCAAAAGAGGCTTGGGCCGATTGGTGGCACTAGAAAAAGTATATAGGACCATTCCTCCATAGCATGCAGTGCCCTGACACAACCTGCACATGAGTTTCAGTTTTATCCTCCCACATCTAACATTCCGGGCTCGCCATATGCTCTAGAGGACCCAACCAAACAAATGCCTTCTATGGTCACTAAACCCAGCCACTACCTTGAAAAATAAATGAGAGAAGGTCTCGACATCAACAAGTAGTGGGATATTGCGTCCACGTGTTCAGGTGCTTCGAGCAGTTGACACTCAATTGGCATGTAAAGAAACAATGCAACAGTTCCTAACGCCCCGAACAAGAAACACACACCGCAGACTCCCCTCGACTGGAGACTGTTACTAGTTGGAAGTACATCACGGCACAATCTCCACAAAAATATTTTGATTTTTTGCGGCACATCCAACTTCCATATCAAGTCCCAATCGCTCCTTGCGAAAATGAAACAAATCTACCACTCTCTCCATGCAAAGATGGTACGCTGATTTCACAGTGTAAAAACCCTTCTTGTTTGGCCACCACAAAAACGAGTCAACTCGAATTGAGTCAAACAGTGGCACATTAAGGACAACTTTTGCATGGTTGGATGAAGAATATTTGAAATTAACCCCATATCCAATGTTTCGCGTTTGGAAGCAGAATATCCTTAACTCTTAAATTCACAAGCTCCTGCTAAGAGGACCAATAAAAGACACATAATCATTATCCTCACCAGTGATAAAAAGACATGAATCATAGACCATCACCAATACTCCATTTTAGTCCTTCTTAACTGAACCTGGCAAGACCAAATGCTACGCCAAGAATAGCTTGGATTTGCACCAAGCTTAGAGTTCAGAAAATCTCCATGGGAAAATATTTAGCTTTGAGACACGAGATATAGCATCAGGGTTAGAAATAATCTCCAACCTTGTTTCCCTAGCATGGCCAAATTAAAAACTTGGAGATTACAAAAGCCCATTCCACCATTCTTTTCTGACTGAAGTTTGTCCCAAGACATCTAATGTAAACCTCTAGTTCCATGGTTGCTTTCCCCACCAAAAAGAATTCATCATTTCCTGCATCTCATCACAGAGGGAAGGAGGGATCAAGAAGCTACACATGCAATAGAAGGAATCGCTTGCAAAACTGATTTGATAAGCACTTTTCTACCACCTTTAGAAAGGACTTACCACTCCAAAGCTCTGCCTTTTCCAAATCCGGCTTTAAAATTAAAAGTAGCCTTTTTGCTTCTCTGCATAAAGGAAGGCCAAATATTTTCCAGTATCCAAACCATATGCACACCAGGATATAGTAATATATCATGTGAGCTGCCCCACATTTCTACTACTGTAAAAAACTTATGACTTCTGAAGGTTAATAGCTTGACCGATGCTAATTCAAAATCAGATAAAATATTTTTCATCACAGTGGCTTCTCTATCATTAGCCGAAAGAAAATAAGTTCATCTGCAAAAAGGAGAGAGATAATGGAGCACCCTACTAATTGTGACACCATGAAGACGCCCCTTCTTTCTGCTCTCTTTATAAGGTAGATAATCTTTCGGCACAAATAATAAACTGATAAGGGGATAGGGGTCCCCCTGCCTCAACCCTCTACCTGGAACAATGGACTTTTTTGGTTGCTTGGAAACTTGTGATATTTTTTTAAATGTATAATACTTTTCAAATGCAATGGTTCATGGCGAATAAGTAGATAAAAGGTTAAAGTAATGTTTTGGTCCCTATACATGACACTGATTTTCAATTTGGTCCCTATACGTAAAAAGTTATCAATTTGGTCCCTATACGTGACATTGGTTTTCAATTTGGTCCCTATACGTAAAAAAGTTATCAATTTGGTCCCTATACGTGACATTGGTTTTCAATTTGGTCCCTATACGTAAAAAAGTTATCAATTTGGTCCCTATACGTGACACTGGTTTTCAATTTGGTCCTCACCGCTAATTGGTCCGGATATAAGAGGACTAAATTACAAATTATTGTCACATGTAGGGACCAATTCAACAAAAAAAATTGAAATCGGTCCCTACATGTGACAATTATTTTCAATTTGATCCCTACATGTGATAATAATTTGCAATTTGGTCACTCTTATATAGGGACCAATTAGCGGTGAGGATCAAATTGAAAACCAGTGTCACGTATAGGGACCAAACTGATAATCAGTGTCATGTATAGGACCAAATTGAAAATCAGTGTCACGTATAGGGACTAAATTGATAACTTTTTACGTATAAATTGAAAATCAGTGTCACATATAGGGACCAAATTGATAACTTTTACGTATAGGGACCAAATTGAAAATCAGTGTCACGTATAGGGACCAAAACATTACTTTAACCTAGATAAAATGAGTGAATTTGTTACGTTTGAATATATTGATCAACTTAGGTTACTTTGATGCTTAGATTTGTATAATTTTGCTTTAGAAAACAGAATTAAAAGCTTGAAATTTATGATTTGAATGTTTTATTAAGCTTATTTTATATAAATTTATTAAACCTAAAATAGGCTTGGATGATAAAAATCTAGTCCATTTAAGCTCATATATTTCATTCTAATCCGTTTAACTTGAAAATTTAAAAGGGTGGGTCTAAATGAGACGGGCTGAAATGACTAACGCCCATAGTTAGAATAGATAAAAATTATAAATAAGTTGTTTACAAAAATATATAAATAAGTAAAGAGTAGAAATATTACAATTGTCTGTTAAAAAACAAACAAAAATATCTAACTCAATTATTTTAATTTCATAATTATTGTATTATTTAACTAATA